>VUQH01016436.1:4684-15559 GCA_015106775.1 Etroplus canarensis | reverse complement strand
TTTTTTTTTTTTTTTTTTTTGTTTTTTTTTTAGAGGGGAAGATGCAGCCAATGATAACTCGATATTTCAGCGGCAAACATTACTTTGTATGGATACGTAAGCTGACAGAAAACGTGTGATTCACGGGTAGCAAGAGATGATTACTTTCCACACCCTTACTCTGCTGAGCAGATTGAGGTCGCCATCATTCAGACCTGTAGAAATGTCTATTTACAGCATTTTTAGGGCAGAGCAACAACTGCTGGTCAGCACATCACAGGGCCGCTATCTGTTACTGCCATCAAATCACGCAGTTATTGCATGTGATTAATATGTGGGCAACAATACAGGATATTTCACAACCTGCCATTAGTGCATGTTTGCGTGTTCTTAATTGCTTTGACACAGTCAATAAAAAGAGCTCTCGGGGCCATCAAAAGGATGGGGATTGCACAACTGCTATATTTGAGGTCAGGTGTTCTTGTGCTTACCCGTGTGGCTGCGCTTGTGTACCAGCAACACATTAATGCTGATGCAGGACAAGCCGCAGATGTCACAGCTGAGCTTGCCTGTTTGCTGGATGCGGGGGGCCACAGCTCCAGGTGCATAAGCGCCTTCTGCGGTGGTGGCCGCCTCTGCTGCTGCGTTGGCGTCTGGTAGGGTCGCGCTGTCGTAACGGGAGTAGTCCACGAGCGACAGGTCCTGCGGCTCACTCAGGGTATCTCCCTCTCCTTCCCCTTCCATTTCCCGCTCTTCATCATTCTCCTCCTCTGTCCTCTCCTCATCGAATCCTTCCTCCAGTCCGTCCTCACTGCCCCCCTCCGCTTCCTCTTTGGGTACCATCCCTTGCTCCTTTTCAGCCTTGAGAAACGGCTCGTTATCTTCCATCTCCTCCGCCTCAGTCTTTATCACACCTGAGCACAGTGGGAGGAAAGGAGAACCACAAATATACATCTGGAGGGACATTTCACATGAATGATTTGAACAAATAAGGAGCTAGATAAGCTTTACAGGACTCCACTATGACCAGAATGTGAAACAGTGTCACGTCTTCACTTCTACATTTGTATTTAAGGTCTATAGCATGCTATTAGTACTAGCACATCTCCAAAGTGTGGGTAGCCTAATTTGGGCCGATGCATAGTGTCACAAAGTGATTCAGAAGATGTGTGCTTGAGATAAGGGGAAGGCATTTCCTCTACACAGCAACTAGAACCAGGGCAGGAGAGAGAGAGAGAGAGAGAGAGAGGCGCCTCAGACAGACAACACTAATTCCTCGTCTGCCTTTATGAAGCCATTTCAGATTGATTGTTTATCACATCAGTCACACAGGCTGAAAATCATCCAATATTTGGTGTTAAAAGTCACTCAAAGAGTAAAAAGTCAGCCAGTAAAGCACTAATTCTTGAAAGCATCCAAGCAAAGTTCTTCCATTTGTTCAGTTCTGTGCTGCAAATCTTTCATTGCCACAGCACAAACCCTGACTCCACACAGGATCTGGCATCTTCATTTTCTGAACACTGCAAATGCTGATATGCACAGTCCTAAGGCCCAGTTTACAGGACCTCTCACCTAGCCCTTTGCAAGTGTTAACCAGACCCCTAGCATATTCAGTTCCATCCAAAAACCACACTGTGGTCTTGGCGGTGACTGATGATGAGCTGAAGAGCAGCGCCTTGTATTGTGGAAAGCGCTCAGAGGTGCTATGGAAACTTTGCACACAGATCTCCGAGAGGCCCGATATAGAGTCCAGTGTCTCAAAGCAGTGAACCGCAGGCTGTGCATTAGACGCAGAGCAGGGCTTTAGGAAATGCACCCAGTGGGGTAGATAGATGGGTAGCAGTCAGAAATAAAGAGGAGACCTGTCTGTAACACCATGTTCTTTTTTTTAAGTGACAAATAAGAGACTTAAGGCCACAAGACACAGTCAAAACATTTCAACATTAAAAATATCATGTGTGAAAGAGAGTGGTCACAGTTTCTGACTGCTTGATGTAAGGGTGCACTGCAGAGTTTCTGAGAAGAAACCGAGCATGTAACATTAAAGTTCTATCATAGATTGCTTGAACCTGCAATAAGAACTAAAGCCTCATCTATCGTCCTCATCTAAAAGAAGAAGAAAACTTCAAAAAAAACATAAATAAGTCTGGCACCCTCTCCTATCTAAAACCAATGTGTCTTCAGTCAGTTTTCATTCAGAGACTACAGGATTTGCATGGCCACTCGATACAAACACTATAACTAGATTCCTTTGGAGATTATTTTGCGTCATCCTCCTGGGCAAAAGTTACAAGAAGAGCAGCTGTTGAATAATGCAGCAGAAACAGAAGCAGCTTTATGACCACAGCTGACCTCACATACGCTGAAAAAAAACAGCCCCAAAAGAAAAAGAGAAGAGACCGCAGAATGCGGACACGACACTGGCTGACAGAACAGAGAGCTGCTATTGGTTGTCCACAATGTTCACGTGGTTCAGCTTCACCATGTGTGGCTCTGACTGAGGTTTATGACCACCCTACACCAAACACTGGCGATGAGGAGAGATTTGGACCTTGGTCTGCAACACTGACTCTTCTACCCAATCCCACACTTGTCAAAAGTGCAGCCCTTTGGTCGCAGTTCCAGCAGCCCTCGAGCTTTCACATCATGCTACGATATAGGAGGAAAGAACCAGAACCAAGGGACATTTCTGCTTAGTTTCAACTCTTTTCTTCCAGCCATCATAGCAGACTCATCCTTCCTCGCATGTCTAAAATCAATGATCTCAAAAAACATGCTTATTATAGTGCAGAGTTACAAATGTTCTGGTCTTGTTCTTGATAGCAAACTTTGTTCTGAATCCCACGCTGATGTTAGAGCTAAAAAGGTCAACAACAATGATGACGTATCTTCCCGTGAAAAAATGAACATTGATGAAGTTTTACTGAATCTGGTTTTACTTTTTCTGTTATTGCAGGGGTCTTGCATGATCTGATGGAAGAGTCACGCAGGTCCCTTGGAGGACATCTGAGTCACTCCACTCTAATCTGAGCTTTGGCGATCAGGTTATCATTTTAAGACACCCGTTTCACGGACTAAAAGACTCTTTGTGTTTTTTTTTTGGCACTCTAGGTGCATTTCTGGCACTAATCCAGCATTTTTGCACTTAATTTGGTTTGAATATTTCCATTTCCTATAATTCCTTTTCCTGTTTTCCCTAGTGGGACTATAAGGATAACCTTGAAGATCGATGGACAGTTTTCAAACCTTCATTTAACCTGGAAAGGGAAACTCTTCGGAGCAGGAATCTATTTTGTGAGGCCGCTTTATTCCTGGGCTCCGATAGGCAGCGTTAACCTCGCGTAGTTTTTGATAGCGGGAAAACAAAAGAGCTCCGGGAGAGAAAAAAAGAGACACACACGAGCACACGGAGAACGTGCAAACTTCACGCAGAAGGGGGCTGCCCAGGTTCGAACCCACTCTTGCTGTGAGGCGATAGTGCTAACCACTGAAGCAGCATCACGCTGCCAAATACAGCTGGTGTCAAGAAACGCCACGAACCGATGAAAAAAATGACATTTCCGAACGTAAACCACCATCCACTGAAGAGACGCATTACAAACGGTGCAGCCTTCAGTCTTACGTCCTAAATTGGCGCTCGCCCATTAAACCTTTGAGAAGCTGGATGACAGCTCTGAACTTGATCCAAGCTCCTCTTCGTAATCTTGTTCTAGGTCACTGGAAAATGAGAATCACGTCAAGAGTCAGACGTATACAGCTTATTCTCGTGTGAGATTTGGTCCACATAAAGCCCTCAACTGTTCTGACTGTTTACTCCCCCCCTTAATAGTTAGTCAAGCATTCAGGCCTGAATTCAACAGCTACTAGTTACATGGCCCATCTAATTAAACCAAAAACACCCTGATGCAAAACAGTGAATCTTTATTTGTGCTGCACAGTCTCACGAAACAGTTTCACAGACAACTCAAAAGTGGTGTGGGAAGTTTCATTTAAAAAGCAGTTAAAGATCTTTGATCATGTAGTTTACCTGTAACACAAACTCCAGCCCCCTGCCATGAAACTGGCTGCACATAAAAATGAAACTTGCCTTTGCAGCTCCATCACTTTGAGATTAGGCTTGAAAAAAAAAAAAAAAAAAGTGCTGCAGCTGCATGCCTCTTTTGAGTTCAGTGACTTTCTGAAGACTCCGTTCCCCATCTGTGACTCCATATAGCTTTAAAATATGATGGAAATTACGCTTCTCTTTACACTTAGTGAAGATATAGGCTAACCAGTCTCCTACCTCATTTTTACTTGTCCGCCTTCACCCCTCAGCTTTCCTTTTGTGCTAGCAAACTTGTTTGCTTATAGGTGCTATGGAGGTGCATGAACACAGCTACAACTACAGAGGAAACAACTGACAGAGAACCTAAAGTAATGCGTGACCTGATTTGGATTTGCAAAGGGCGGGATTTGACTTGCAGAATTTGATCTGACCGCAATTAACTGCGCTTACGATCGAAAATCTGGCCCTAACTTTTTTTTAACCCCCCTCCTCTCCATTGGTTAAGAACAGGAAATAGGAGTATAGGAAACCCTTTAGATCGCCGGACAAACTTAAATAAGATTCATTGTCGGGGCTTGTAGCGGCATCCCTCACTTTTTCCATACATTTTCCTACAACGGATGCAGGCACAAAGACAACCATAGCACATGAGCACCACTGAAATGGAAAGGCATCAAAGCTATATGTAAGTGTGTGAGTGTGTGTGGGTACACGTACGTGGATCTGTGACACCTTCCTCGGACTGAATTCCATTCTCACTGAATGAGTTATCCTCCTTCTCTTCTTCCTCCTCCTGCGACTTCACATCTGTAACATCTGAGACGTAACGCATTGAGAGGATGAGTTAAGACTGAGCGTTTTTATTTCATTAAAAGTAGCAATAACAATGAAGGGACGTTAAAACCCCTTCGTGAACAGCGAAGCGTCAGCAGGTCTTCTTCATGACCCCGACAACTTGTGGCCTGCTATCAGCTGCAGGGTGCGCAAGTCCCTCCACAGATACCCGCCGCAAGTTTTCAGGCAGGACGGTGACAGCTGTGGAGAAATGCGTGCATCCCCATCGTGCACAGTTTGCCACTAAAGACAAGGAATGAGATACTCACCCATTCCGTCTCCCTCTGAGGATGTAAATTCAGGATGTTTGTCCGCATTCATGATTTTTTAAAAAAGTTCTGTGAAGAGGGATTTACAGGAATCAGTTAATGAGAGCCCAACCAGATTCTTCCCTCTGGCACTTTAACACCAGGTCAGCCAATAAGGGTAGAAAAAACGGCGGGTTTGCTGCTTATACTCGTTATGACACATTTTGTCTGACCCTTTTGAGACAGTTATAGCTGTTTCAAATGTTCTCAATGCTAATAAAAGACTCCCCGACTTTACTATTTCTACAAAACATGTGAAGAAATAGAAGCAACCCTTGCATGTCTTTGTTCCTGTTGGTTGGACAGAGTTAAAAAAAAGAAGAGTGGGTAAAAAAACCCACGGTTGATTGCTCGACCCTGTCTCTACATTTAGCCTTATGAGAAAGAGATGATGTTCACTGCACATGTATTTCCTGCTGGGTTTGTACATAGGAGCGGGCTTAAGAGCAGCCACAGAGACTCCAACACAGTTTGAAAATGAATAAAATAAAATCCACATGTGTACTTTTTTAAAAGACTCCCTCCTATCAGTTTCCACTGAGATAACAAAGCACTTAAAAATTCATATTAACTGTAATACAACTAAATCCGGCTGAGGTAGCACAGTTTTCAATATTGAAAATACATCAATAGGAAACCTCACATGGTCAAAATGAAATTGAGAAGCGCATGTCTACAGTACTGCTGGTAATTCCAGAGGACGAGTCTGGTTTTGGTTCTTGCTGGGGGTTAACTGTAAGTTTGAGGAGTAATGATGAAATGATGATCTTACCTGGGTTTTTGCTCAGCACAGCAGAGGTTGAACTGCTCTCACAGGAGGAGATTCCACACTCCACCGCTGGACTTTCTCTGAATATGGAATATACGCAACGTCACCACGGAGACCCTTAAAGGAACAGGAACACATCTTCAGCAAGGTGGAGCGACGAAGACGGCTTGTATCCAGTGGAGCAGCAACTGCGACCAAGATTCAGAACAGTTTAGGACATGGCTTAATCTGCTTCACTGCACCTAAACACACAGAGTCAACATCATTTATGAGCGAAACAAAGAGCTGATTCTGGGTTTAAGATCGCTTCAGCTCGTCCGCATGGCTCCTGACTTTCCATTTGAGCGGTTATAACTCCATCTTGTGGGCAAACCTGAAAGCTACTCTTAAAGCTAACGTGTGCAAGTTGACACTGGATTTGAGTCCTGGAATAAATCCTCTCTTTCTCTCCCTCAAATTGAGAAAACATTTTATTTTTGCTTTTTTTTTTTGGCTTTTATTGGATTACTGTGATTTCCTCTTTCTGGCCAGCACCTAAAGAAATCTGACACAGTCTATGCATTACCGGTTACCGCTGGTACCCGGTAGTGTAGTGGTTTGTGCATTCGCCTTTGAAGCAAAAGGTCCCTGGTTCGATTCCAGGCGGGGACACGAGCCCCTCTCACCACGGAGGGCTAGGTCAAGGAAAGGCATCCCGCGTAAAACCAAATTACCAATGCAGATTAATATAGGCTGTGGAAGTCGTGCACCCCCTGTTCCCTGCACGTCTGCTGCTAAACGGCCACCCTCTGCAGCTATAAATCCATCCTCGGGCCTGTTCTCTCGCGTACCTGTGCAGAGAGCTGAGCTCATAGTATTTTACAGTTGTTTGCCTCTGAGTCAGAACAGAATTTAATTAGGTTGCCTCTTTTTTTCATTTTTTCATAATCTACAGAAGGCGTTGAAACAGTCAAAACTGGTGACTACGGGGGAGTTTGAGTCTGTTTCAAAAGTGCAGTTGCTCTCAAATTCATTTGAAACAGTACCTGTTTTTTTTCCCACAGTAAGTCACTACATACATATGACCTGGTTATACATTCACCAGCCACTTTATTATGTACACCTTGCTAGTACCGGCTTGACTTTAACCATTAGAATTACTTTAATTCTTTGTAGCATAGATGCAATAATTTGCTGGAAACGCTCCTTTAGAGATTTTGGTCCCGATCAACGCGAGAGCGTCACATAGTTGCTGCAGATACATGATAAGAATCTTTAATTCCACCACATACAGACGGTGTTCTATTAGATTGAGATCTGAAGACTGCGGAGGCCATTTGAGTTCAGTGAACTCTCTGTAATGTTCAAGAAACCAGTTTGAGATAATCTGAGTTTTGTGACACGGTGTGTCCTGCTGAAAGCAGCCATCAACAAAGGTACACTGTGGTCATAAATAGTCAGCAACAACATTCAGGTAAGCCGTGGCATTTACATTATGCTCGTTTGGTACTGAGGGGCCCAAAGTGTGCCAAGAAAATAGCCCCCACACCACTGCACCACCAGCAGCCTGAACACCCAGCTGGGCGTCCTGATACAAGACAGGATGGATCCATACTTTCATGTTGTTTACACCAAATTCTGATCCTACCATCCACATGCTGCAGCAAAAATCAAGACCTAAGGTTTTCAATTTTCTGTTGTCCAAATTTTGTGAGCCCATGTGAACTGTAGCCTCAGTTCCCTGTCTTAGCTGACAGCAGCGGCACCCAATGTGGTCTTCTGCTGCTGTAGCCCATCTGCTTCAAGGTTCAGTGTGTTGTGTGTTCAGAGATGCTCTTCTGCGTATATTGGCCGAGTTTATACCCAGAGAACTGCCACTTGCTGAATACTCTCTCTTTTTTGGGCCATTCTCTGTAAATCCCAGAGATGGTTGTGTAGGAAAAATGTTAGTAGAGCAGCAGTTTCTGAAATACCAGTCTGTCTGGCACCAACAACCATGCCACATTCAAAGTCACTTAAACCCATTTACTTCCCCATTCTGATGCTTAATTTGAACTTCAGTCTCGACCATGTCTACATACATGAGATGTGATTGGCTGATTAGACATTTGTGTTAGCGAGCAGTTGAACAGACACACCAAATGAAGTGAATAGAGTTTGTATATTCATAGCATTTCCACTGGAACCACATTAACAATGAAAGGAATACATTTCCTCCATTTATTTCCCCTTTTGTAGCTTTCAGGTTGTGAACATCTCACAGGATCTGCTTGTTGCTGCCTGTTCTATCTCAACATTAAATCTAATGAAGTTTTAGCTTTTGTTAAGCTTAGGAAGTGTAACCAAAGTGAGAACTCTTCTAGCTGTCCTGTTCATCTCTTTATGCAAATTTCACCAGGATTCAGTGTGACATTTTTGCTATCTTTGGAAAATTAGGGATCTGAAGGTGAATTTTTAAACCTTTTGTTTTGTGAGTTTTAACAGTTTTTGATGCGCATCATAGGTTTGTCATGTGGTTTATTGTTAGAATACAGAGAAAGCTTACAGCCAGAAAAAGAAAAAAAAAAAACTCCCTTAGTGGTTGGAAAACTGTAAACTTTAAGACAGTGACCATGAGCTACAACATCCGTTGTTGGCAATTTGGGATATTTAGTTTGAAGCATATTTTTCCAGGGATGACTCGTTTGGAAGTATGTGGATTGACATGTTTTCATTGAAAGGAGTGGTTTTGTTGTTCTTTTCCTTTTTGTCTTCCTGTCTTTGCCCTCCTTTTCCTGTCATCTCTGGCCAGCTGATCCAAACCAAACCAAAAATACTGGAAGAGGGATTTATATGCACCTCTTGTCCGTCAGTCTCTTGTGCTGATTTGCAAGTTACAAAAACACAGCTCACATACAGCTCATTAGCACAGCCAGCATCTACAAAACAGCATTACTAACCACTGTTAACCTCTGAGTAACCACCCTGCATCTCAGAAATCCTGCAAAATGTGCGCACACACAGTCAAACACCTCATAAATGGCACCTAATTAAGCTCCTATCCCTTTTTTTGAGTTTGGGGACTGTCGAGCAGCTCTAGAAACCACTACCTGTTGGGTGGCGATTTTCTTGTGGCTCGGTGGAAATATGTTCAAACTTCCCATAGGGCTCTAAAGTGGACTTAAAATCACGTCTTAAGTGCTGCGGGGAGGGTTCAAATATAAAACCACTGCCATGGATGCTTCGTAACTAACAACACACGCTGTAGCGCCCACCTGAGCGGTGCATGGCCTTGGGAGGCTTGGCTGCTGCCCATTGCCTGCCGGTGGCAACCAGCCACCAGAGTGTAGAAAAAAAGTTGAAAGAACGCACACACACAAAGGCGTTACAATACATGCTGGGTTTCCATGGCAAAACGGAGGCAAAGAAACACAAGAGGAAAAAAAAAAGAAAAAGAAAAGAGAGCAATAAAAAGCCATGATTGAAAACCTTACAGGCTGGGATACATACATGGGCAAACAAGATGAAAGTAGCATGCTGATTTACTGAGTCTGGCATGATCAGAAACACACACGTGTGTAATAAACTGCAGCATTGTTAAAACATATCGTGCGATCCCACCGGTGGGAGGCTTTTTTAGGACTGGTGGGGGCAGGGCAGCAGCTGGGAGGGGAAGGTGGGGGGTGTTTGACTGTCCATTTGCCTTTTATTAGTTGCCCACTTCAGATAGTGGCAAGAGAGGAGGGGAAAAAGAGAGAGAGATCTAGGAGCCGACATAATGAGGAGGTGGGTGGGGGTGACGGTGCAGAATGGACTGACCGCTGGACGCAGACACAAACACACGGCGAGACCCTGTGGAGGCTGCAGAGGTTGTTTTGTTGTGTGAGTTTTGGGGCATTTAGGGTTGATTTAAGTGCAGCAGCACCGGCGTGTTTGGTGCCGGTTAGTTTTTTTCTGGATCCAAATGGTTTTATCTTTTAAAAATGGAAATCAATAGAGAGTGGGCTGCAGGGAGTGAAAACTGAGTGGTATTCTCTGTGTGAACAAGTGAAAAGGCGATTCAGCTGTTTTTTTTTTTTTTTCCCCCCCTCTCAGGGCACTCAGGATTGAGTGAGGACAAGTAAGTGAGGGAGAGTGTATATAAGTTTGTGTGTCTGAGTGCGAGAGGGAGACAGAGGGAGACAGAGGGAGAGAGCTTTAGGCTGGCTTTTCTCCGCTGTGCCTTTCAGCTCCTCTCTCACTGTAGAAAGAGGCGTGTCTATGGACCAGTATAAAGTCCAAGGAGAGCCACTTGTGTTGAGCCATTCTCAGGAGTCCTTTGCATTGCACACCAGCAAGACGAGGAAACTGCAGCTGTTACTTAAACACGGCCTTTTGATGACCTGTTTTGCATTTGGACACTTGTAGACCAGATTTTTTTTGGCATTTCAGCGGAGGGTGGGCGAGCCTCAGGACTCAGACTTGAAGACAGAGCAGGGCTCACCTGAGCACATTGGTGGATATCCTTCCTGTTCGTTCCACCTCTGCAAAAAACTAGTTCTTATCACCTCGACATTCGCCAACTGAGTACATCAAGAGCAGTCTCCAATTTCGGCGCTGTGAAATTGAATCAGAGGAACGGAGAGGCAGTACAGCAGAGGCTTTGTGCGCCTGCATTTGAAACACTAACCAGCTGAAAATATCAAAGACTATCCAGGACAAAGCGTTCCTCTCAAACCTCCTCTCAAAGTGATCAAAAGCTGCACCACATTCAGAAGAGAGGGAGGCCAAGGGGACCAAGCACAAGGGCAAAGGATTGCGTGCAGGTGCCGGGGCTGCCATGGTGCGTGGAGGTGGCGTGGCAGTAGCTCCGTCCTGCTGGGGCCTGTGGGTGTTTGGCGCCCTCTCGCTGGTGGCGCTGTGCTTGTCGGACCAGGCCATTCGCTGCCCAGTGTGCTCCGAAGAGAGGCTGGCCAGCTGTCGTCAGCCGGAAGGCTGCGAGG
>VUQH01016415.1:3007-33003 GCA_015106775.1 Etroplus canarensis | reverse complement strand
AATTAAACAATAAATATGCGCGATCCAGCATAAAACGCATAAACAAACATACCTCGCTGGCTGCACACAACCAAGAGGAAATGAGTCCACTTGCATAACAAAAGGTCTTTCAACTTGAAAAAATAGCACTTCTTAAACTTTAGCGGACTGTAACTTATCCTGCTCTTAATGTTACTTCCCGGTAGAAAAAAGGTGCAACAAGTAAAACATGTCCCGTGCAACAAAAAGTAAAAACACACTTCCCAGGTTTCCATATAGTGCAAATACAAAACAAATCAGGATTCATAAAATGAATCACATAAAATGTATGTAAACAAAAATGTATATCAATAACAACATAATTATTATGGCAGTTACAGTTCCAAAACAATGACAATAATAATAATCACAATCAAGTCACAAGATCACCGCAAATTGATCATCTACACTACATCACAGTACTGTGTGAAATGTTCATCAGTCCCAGAAAGTACACCACAGTTCTGTGTGTCACAAAATATCCCTGCATAACGTTCATCATTCACAGAAACGAAAGCACAGATCACTATCCTCAGTTCTGCTTGCCCTACTGGTTGTCATCAGGACCACAGAGGCTTTCGGGAGCATTTGCAGAAGAGGCAGAAGTGTTAAGGAAAGGCGGGATGTCCGCACGACAATACAGACAAGTTGCCGAAGGTGTCAGGAAGTTCATTTGCCCTCTCCCGAAGGCGCAGAAACATTGGGAAGTGCTCAGGAATGATAAAGACAGTGAAAGGAAGCTTTCAAGAAAAAGTGGAGAGGTTGCGGATTTACTAAATTTGCATTCCGCGTCTTGTCCGCGCCCTAGTGGACACTAGGTTTTAGTAATGGTAAAATAGGAACAAACAAATGGTTGAAATAGCTAGCCTAAAGTACTCATCCATTGTTGAAATTGTTATAGCTATATAATCATCAAAAGTTATTAAATACCAAATGGTTGTTAAATGGAGTCATTGCTAAAAGTACTGGATGAATGGTTTAAACAGTAGGTTAACAGTTATGGATAAAAAGCTGAGACAGTTCACTAATCACATATATGGTAATCTAAAATTGCTAAATAGTAGATTAAAAGTGGTCCTGATTAGGTTTAAAATGAGGTTAAAAGAGGTGATGTGAATGGACGATTCTTTGAGTCCATCTGAGAGAGCTAATCAGATGAAATAGGTTGGGAACCACTACTGTACAGCAAGCTCATATATCATCAGTTAGAAAGTCGACCGCTGTGCAAAATGCAAAGCAAAGGATTGTTCACAGTGATTATATAATTGTTCAGCAATTCCATTTGTTTTTTTAAATGGCCATAATTCAGCAGGACTACCTCCGCTGCTTCCCCCTCCACTGGTGCCTGTGTGTTTAGTGCTGGCACTGCGGCCCCCAGGGCCCCTCTGCTGGCCTTTGTTCTGGCTGCGGGAAGTTGAGTTTGGTTTGGAGATGGTATTCAGCTCCTGCTCAATGGAACACAGGTCAGCCATCAGGGCATCCAGGTCCACCGTGTCTCCTTGGTTCAATGCCTCTGTCATAAGCAAAGATAACGGATAAAGAACAGGGTTAGGCTAAGGAGGGTTAAATTATATTAATTAGTGAAATCTTTTTAGGCAGTTTATATTCTGTTATTACAAACCACATTTCCAGAAAGGTTGGGATATTTTCCAAAATCCAATAAAGAACAAAAATCTGTGATGTTAATTCATTTGACCGAAGCACAAAGAAGAATATTCAATAGTTTTTCTGCCCAACTTTATTATTTTTTGTAAATGGGCTCAAAGTGAGAATTTGATAGCTGCAACACACTCTAAAAAAGCTGGGACAGAGGCATGTTTGCCATTGTGTTACATCACCTTTATTTTTCATAACATTCAATGGCTTTGGGACTTAGGATGCTGATTGTTGTTTTTCTTTGGATACTGTCTTCTTTTTCACTCATTTAAGGCCAGTCCTTGTACTTGACCATTTTCAGAAGAATATTATTTTGTTAAGCCACTTAACAGTGACCTTTGAATCATTCAAGCATTAAAAGGCACCTAACACAAGGGATGAACCAGTGTTTTGTCTACACATAACAGACAACTTAGCAAAGAAGTTTAAAATGAATCTTGAGGCACTTTACTAGCAGCAAAAACACAACTTGTTCCCATTTCTTTCATTGTATCTAAAAATCTAAATTTTTGCACCAACAAGGTGATTTGAAAAAATCTATTAGCTGAAAAATTAGCATATCTAAGCATGGTGTGCAGTGTGTCCTTAAAAAAATGAGGAAACTGGACAAGTGGAGGACAAAAGAAGTGGCAGGCTTTAAAAAAAACTATCTATAGCAGATAAACAGTATCTGAAAGTCATGCCCTTAAGAAATAGGGAGAAAAATTCAGCAAAGACCTGACACAGGACCTGAGAGATGCATCCAGCAGTTCATCCATCTACTATTTGCTGAAGCCTTCAGAAATGGTCTCAATGGTGGCTGTCAAGAAGCCATTCTTAAGGAAGGGAAACAAGGAGAAAAGGCTGAGGTACGCTACATTACACAAGAACTGGACTGAAAATCAGGTCTTATGGAGTGATGAAACCAAATTTGAAATTTCTCGTTCAAATTATCAATATGTATGAAAGGGGTCAGGAAAGAGGTACAACAGTGTGTGTCTTCAGCCATGTGTAAAACATGGTGAAGGCTCTGTCGTGGTTCTAGGCTGCATTTCAGCCAGTGGTGTTGGGGATCTTGGCAAAGTAGAAGGAATTATGAACGCAAAAAATTACTGTCAGATTTTGATCCACCACGCAATACCATCTGGAAAGCTTCTGATTGGAAGTGGGGTTTTTATTCAACATGACAATGATCCCAAACACGCTGCCAATGTAGTAAAAGTCTACCTGGATAGAAAAACACACAACGGATACTATCATTCATGAATTGGCCTCCCCAGAGCCCAGACCTTAACGCTGCGAAGCAGTGTGGGATCATCTTGACAGAGAACGGAACAAAAGGCAGCCAACATCCAATGAAGAGCTTTGGAATGTTCTTCAAGAAGTCTGGAGAACTATTCCTGAAGACTACTTAAAGAAATGAGAAGAATGCTTGCCTAAAAGAGTTCAGGTTCTGTTGAAGAATAAAGATGGTCATATCAAATATTGACTTTCAAACTCATTAGAATTGTACAAACGCACTGCACTTATGCACTGTAATTCCATTTATGCTGGCACGTGTTTCAATAAATCGTTGCATTTTCCCTAGCAGAAATAAGAAGACCTGAAGGTGGGCTCAAGACTTTTGCAGAGTTAAATGAACCTTCATGTGAATTCAAATATAGTTTTTTTTTTTTTGCATTTCAGAAAAGATCCTAACTTTTCAGAAAATTGGGTTGGTATACTGATGGGCACACTGAAGTGAGGTCTCACCGTTTATATTATACATTGAGAAGCGGTAGGAGAAGTTGGCCATGTTCGTCTCCTGCCTGAGGGGAGGCTTCTGCAGTGCTTTCTGTGGCTTGCCATCATCCAGACTCTAAAGTGCACAGACAAGAAATGCATGAGATGCACATTTGCAAAAACACACACATTCTGACACTACAGTCGAAGCACAGGATTGTAACAACCATGTCTGCCTGCCAGACTTCTTAGTTACACACACACCAGCAAAAATACAAAGTGGTGGTGGTGGGAGGGTAGTTGCTAGGATACAGTAAAGGGAGACTGGATTAGCAGTGTTAAGGTTGCTATGGATACAGTCCCTTCCTTTCCCACTGCTCGTCTACCTGTGTGTGTGTGTGTGTGTGTGCGCATCAGTCTAACCAACCACCCTCTGTGTGTGTTTTAACCTGTGTAAGCTTGTCCAGCTCTCCCAGCCAGGCTCCAAACATCTTGTCCAGGTCTTGGTCCTCCTTGTCACTGTCTTCCTCAGCTCCATGGTCCAACTCATCATCTGATACCTGCTCCATCTATACACACACACAGATTCACAAATGCAACACAAAGAAAAAGAAAAAAAATTAGACATACACATTTTAGTTGATATCAGGTCACACCCACATAGCAGGACATATCTAAATGAGGGGAAAAAAAAAAAAACTTCAGCTCATGCCAACCTCACTGCCTGTTACCATGACAACCACTCATAGACCCCTAGCGGGCACCCTGTGCTGTGTGATCACCCTGTAGTGTCTTGTGTGCTGTGCATCACTGACACACCCAGCCCCTCTACTACCAGTCTAAGAGCCAACACATAGGGAAGAGAAAAGCAGCTTCCTCATGTCTGCAGAAAAATAACAGTATCACCTTGTTTCTTTCAGGACCCACAGATCAGTCCTAAATTAAAATATTACCCAGACTACTCAGAACAATAGCAAGATGTAGTTAAAGGCCATTTTGCCCATTGTAAGTGATGAAAGGAGTAGCTGTATGGCTGCGAGTGCCCAGCTGTGTTTTGTCAAAGGTGATGGCAGAGCTCCCTCTAGTGGGGTAAAGGGAAAGTGGTGTCATGCCAACATACATCTGTTTGCCTGGTTGAGATCCACCAGCTCATATACCTATTAATGAAATAAAAGAAGAGATCTGAAAAGCATCTCAATACAGATGTTTTAGAAGGATGGAATACAATTGGGACAAAAAAAATCAATCTGAAGATCTAGAGTCAGAGCTGAAATGGCTAAATACAAGTTCTCCGAACTCTTTTCATACAAGGGCAATACAGTAGACAAAACACCAAACGAAAACATGATATCAAGGAGACTGATAAACATAACAGAAAATGGCTGCAATCAACAAAACAAAATGATACATAAATAGCCTTGACACTTGCCTGCATTCTCCCTCATTTCTTTACATACCAATTTCTATGATAGCTGGGCAGCCAAAGTTTAGAAAATCGGAAGTTCTCCAACATGGGTGAAGAAATAAATTCCCACAGATGCCAATGTGAATTAAATGTTCATTAATCTGCTAACAGATCTGTCAAGTGGAAGGAAAGCATGGTCAAGCACAGGGTGGGTTAGGCCTGCGATGTCTGGTCACATGCCAGAGGAAGTGCAGAGTGCACCAACACATTTGCCTACTGCACACTGTCAGCTAAACATACACAGGAAAAATTATTACACCATCCTAACTTCAACATGGGAAATTAAATACACTAAATAATAAAGTTTAACTTAATTTTTCCCTGAAGCGCACCTCCATCTTGGTACAATCCAGTGCCCCTAACACAGTTCAGTCAGATGGAATAGTCCAGAGTAATCCCATTGATGTTTTCAGAGGGTGTCATTCCTGTTATCCTGGCTATGTGGTGTCAGTCACTAGTGGGGACTGTACCAAACCAGGATTAACCCTGCTGATGACCCCAGTTCTTTTGATCTAGCAAAACGTGTATGTGTGACTTAGTGTGCATATTTGGGTTTTGAGTGTCTATGCCGTTATGGCTACACATGATAATCAGTCTGAAAGTTATGCTTTGGTGTTAGAATGTAATTAAAGTTGGTGGCAAACCAGACAAAAGGTGAAAAGCTAAGAAGCTGACAAACACACAGCAGCTGAGGGGCAGTTGTTTCAGATAGCACGCATGCTTACAACTTAAAGTCGCTGTATGTGGTGCATGTTGAAAATATACTCTCATCCTGGTATTACAAGCTTGTATTACAAACTCAAGCTGCCATTGTAGTGTGTGTGTGTTACACTGTTGATGATGGATAGCTTCCTGCTTCTGGCAGACTCATTAAAACACAGCAGAAACATGGACCTGTCATCTTGTGGAGGAAGAATGCAGTCTATGAGTATGTAAACAAAAACAACCCCAAGTGTGTATGTGTGTGTTTGAGATTACATCCATGCACTTATGAACGTGTGTGGCAGCCAGAACAGGAAATAGCCAGGATGTGCAAAATTCCTAATTTCCCTCATGGCCCATTTCTTGGCAGGAAACTCCAGCTGTCCTCCAACTTATCCATGCCACTTATTGGGGACAGGATGGACTTGTGGGCAGGGGATAAACGTAGGGTGCTAAAACTGAGATCCTGACACTCACATCCACACACATTAAATTACATGGCAGCCTGTACTACTTGAATAATTTGCCTACTCGGCTAACATCAAATGTGGCTCCATATGGGTCCCCTTAGGTCACAGACATATATTTGTGAGTTTCCCATTGTGAAAATAGGTGAGTATCCTAACCTATGGCATCAGGAAGAATGTAAGAGGAAAGACTAAAATCAAATGAGCCCACACTGTTTGCCAATATCCCCGAGGTTCTTCCATATGTAAATACACATAAACGGAATGAGTCACACTGCAGGACACATTTAATAGCTGTGTGTAAGCAGCCTGGGGTCGTTTACAACCATCTCACACACTCTTGTGGTTAGGTCCCCGAGCACTTGTACAAATATACATATGATGTAGGTGCGTATTCAATCGAGATGCAGAAAGAGTAAAAATAGAGCAAAATGATGCATGGCCAAAAACAAAGAGCACTTTGAAAATAGCTGCTGTCATTCTAATGGAATCATGGCCTTAACAGCAGATGCTCCTGCAGGTTTAAGTGAATTACCACCTGAGGCCCTGCTTTTAAGCTTATGGAGCATGACCAGAGAGAGACGCAGGCATAGGAAGAAGCTATGTTTGTGCGAGGGTGTGCAAATGCACTCCTACAGGCATCATCACAAACCAAACCCCAGCCGTGGCCTTTTCCCTGCTGATGGTGCATGGTCCCTCTGTCTTGTCTGAGCATGGCCGGCATTTATCCGTCTCCTGTGGTCTAGAGTGAAAGATTAAAGGTCAAAAGGTCTTCCCAGTGAAGTCTCTTTCTGCAGCTTTTTTTCCGGTCTTTGCTTCCATGTAAACTTTTGCAGCTGTCACTGAGGCTGTAGCAGCACTGGCTAAAAGAGATGAAGAGTAGAGGGAAGCAGAGATGTAGCATGTCTTCTAAGAAAAAAAAAATATCTGTAAATGTTAAAGAAAGCACAGCAAGCATCCAGTGCTGAGGAGGTTGAGTAGGTGGGAAGAAGAGGAGAAAGACAAGTCTATCTTTAGACCAAGTCATTCAGATCAGAGCATATCAAGAGGATTGGAAAGGGAGCAATATGAAGACTTGTTGTTAGATTGCAGTACAAGGTAAGAATTGTCTTGAATAGTTTGAGACACAACTTACTATTACTGTGTACTGATTGAAAAATTAGGCTCTACGTTTCAAAGCGGAAGCTTTTTATTAAACTAACTTGCGGTATGTGTCAGGTCTAATCTCATTACAATACACAACACAGAAAATACATTAATGACAAAGAGAGAGAACAGCTTTTTCTTTTAAGGCAAGAAAACACATGCTGCAAAACTTGAACTTGCATTTTAGGTCATGTCTCTTAGAGTGGCTGATGCTGCCTGAGGCCTGTTTTCACACCAAATATGACAGCAAACTGCAAACAAGCCTTTGTCTTGGTGAAAGAGGCATGTTTTGTTACTTCAAGTTAAGGGATCCAATATTAATTGCTTTAGGGGACTACATCCAATATAATCAGAATCAGCTCTAGTTCAAAGTCCTGTGTCCTTGCTCCCTAAATTTTTAGACAAAAATGTGCAAAAGAATGAGAGGAAGAAGAAAAGAAAGCCAGACACATATCTGGGTGTGACAGAGGGAGGGTGTGACATGACACCATAGGTCAGATTAGGTTGCCATGGCTGGCTCCTTCTTAATTCACCTTGCGTGATGGGGACAGAACGCTGCTGTTCATTTGGTTACCAATAAATAGCAGCTGGGACAGACAACATAACTTTTACGACGCAACATATAAGCCAGATGAGTAGTACTTGTCTTTGGATAGTTAGCCAGTACACTGACTCACTCACCTCCCACTAACTATGACACTGTTAGCCTTCCACACTAGTCATTTGCACTGCATGAGACATAACATGAGGTTATGTTACCAGAGTGTAAAAGAGTGCCTTTTGGTCACACATTTGCTGCTCTTTTCTTTATTAATTAGTCATTGTTTCACATAAAAAACCATATTTTGTGAAAACAAAAGTGAAGAATTCAAATGATCTCAAAATACAAGAGATGAGAAAACAAGCTCTGACTATACACCGTTGACGGTTCCGGCAACACCTGTTCTCCCTTCAGCTTACATTCAAATGATCAACTCCTCTCAATATTTGAGTTACAAATAAATCCTTTCATATTTCAGTCAGACAGGAAATAAAAAGGCTTGGGTGTGGAATATGACCGGAGCTGTGTAAACATTATTGTGGCAAGGTACTCCACTGAGTGAAATTTTCCATCAAGTACTTCTAAATAGGCTATTTCTGGGACCAAATACTCCACCTAGCCTAAATTGTGTGTGTGTGTGTGTGTGTGTGTGTGTGTGTGTGTGTGTGTGTGTGTACACTTAAAGGTTACAGTGAGAACTGTAGAGGTTAATAAAATCAGGCATCCGTCCTTTGGCTCCCATCTCCACCTCGGAAAACAGTGCATGCCACTCCCAAACTTCCTAAGTCACCTAGTCCTGACAGCTATTTTCCTCTTCCCTCAAATGATCTTTACAAAAATAACTTAATGTCAGCATCTGATACCTCTCATCTAAAAATATTCTCAACACATTATATCATCCTATCAAAATAAGCCAAAATGAGAAGAAACATGAGCCTATAAAAGCAGCAGGGCAATTATAGAAATTCAACTTTTGGGATGCTTACACTGCTACAGTGCTTGGCTGTAAATGGAGAGTAGGAATTCTTGAGAGTTTAATAGGGCACAAACGTTCACACTGACAAGGGTCTCCGGGGACAGATGCAAACAAAGCTCAAACAAAGGAAGCAAGCAAAACATTTAGCATACCCATGAGCATGAATAGCTCCAAACATAGTCACTGGGCCTGGGAATGGCAATGTATGCTCCAGTACTGTAAATGCTCCTGATTACCTCTGGGGAATATTGTGGATGAAAAAAAAATGTGAGGGAATTTTGAGAAAAAGTGGAGCAATTACACATGCTTGAAGGGACATTTTTTAATTATGTGAAAAACTATCAAATGTAAATTTGCAGCATAACATTATATAAAGGCGTTTTAAACTAACTAGCAACTTCATTAGATATAACTTGCTAGTACCAGGGTTGACTTGTTTTTATCTCCAGAACTGCCTTAATTCTTCATGGCACAGATTCAAAAAGGTGCAGGAAACATTTCTCAGACGTTTTGGTCCATACTGACATGACAGCACCACACAGCTGCTGCACATTTGTCAGCTGCACATTCAAGACATGAATTTCCCATTCCAGTACATCCCAAAAGTTCTCTATTTGACTGAGATGTGGTGACTGTGAAGGCCATTTGAGTACAGTGAACTCATTGTCATGTTCAAGAAATCAGCTTGAGATGATCTCAGCTTTGTGACATGGGGCATCATCCTGATGGAATCAGCCATCAGAACATTGGCAACGTGTTTCCAGTCTTCACCTGTCCACTTCACTTGTTTTGTTGAGACCGTGGGAATTAAGGCAACGATTTCCTGTTCTTGACTGACAGGAGTGGCATGCCGTGTGGTCTTCTGCTGTTGTAGCCCATCTGCTCCCAAGTTCCATGTGCTGTGCATTCAGAGATGCGCTTGTGCAGATCTTGGTTGTTATGAGTAGTTATTTGAGTTACTCTTGCCTTGTTGTAAGCTCGAAGCAGTCAGGTCACTCTCCTCTGATTCCTGGCATCAACAAGGTATTTTTGCCTAAAAAACTGCTGCTCACTGATATTTTCTCTTTATCAAACTATTCTCTATAAGCCCTTGAGATAGGTGGGTGGGAAAGTCCCAGTAGATCAGCAGTTTCTGTAATTCTCACATCAGCCCGTCTGGCACCAAACATGCCACGTTTAAAGTTACTAAAAATGAGCTGCCGCTATGTGACTGGTTGATTAGACATTTGTTTTAATGAGAAGCTGAACAGGTGTACCTAATGCAATGGATGGTGAGTGTATGTTCTAGCACTGCTCGTTTAAAAACATGCAAATATGTACACACAAAAATAGTCTTGTGTCAGAACCCTGGTTACCAACTTCCTTGTTAAAATCCACCCCTCTCTGTTCCATACAATACAGCTAATTCAAAAACTTAGATAAGCAAACCACATGTTAAATGAATGCTTTTGAATATTATTTTTCCATGTTGTTTTTCACCCAGTCCTTTAAAATAAATAACAGCTTTCATGCATAAGAGTTTGCAACCTCAAATGCATTCATTTCTCTTCTTCTCAGCCCCTTCTCCTTTCCTCCCTTTCCCAGGTCAAACCATCATCTGGTGCAAACTGTGTTTCTAGTCTGACAGACTATGATTCACCTCTCACACATACATGTGTGTGTCATCACAGTCACCATAAAACACACGCTCAAATGCCAAGTGTCAAGATATCATAATGACATCCTGTAGCTGTTTGAAGCCAATATGCACTTTCAAGTGTGTCTTGTAATCTTGTTTGTGGCTAGACAGTGGAAATAAGTCTTGTGTCAGAGAACAAAGCCCGCTGCACTCAAAGTCTTGGTTTCACTGCCTATGAGACAGAAAACAGATACAATCTCATTGTAAATGTGCTAATGTGTAATAATTTCCAAGCTCATGTTTGCTGTACAGACCGTGGCTATTTGCTTATTTCCGCTACCATCTCTCCTTTCTTTTCTTGCCTTTTCTCCTGGTCACATCCCTTTATATGCAGAGCTACACAGAGAGAGAAGCAAAGGTGGCCAGAAACCACCATCACTATGTCAACAAGAGGACATTATGCAAGTAAAAAGAAGGAAAGAGGAAACTCGCTAAATGCCGGCAGTGTCGGTAAAAAAGTCTTTGAATAAGGGAGCGTCTAGTCCAAAAGTCCAACTAGGCGTGGCTGGGTTGTCAGCCTCAGCTGACCTGTAGTGGCCTGTGATGTCTGACTCAGAAAATGACATAATACACTGTGTTTGTTTGCCTGTGATGAATGGGAAATTTAGGGTGGATGCAGCCTTAAAGGTTAATGAAGCAAGCTTGTGACAAGATGATTACAGGTTTAAATTAAGAAGGGGGCATACAGTATGGGTGGAGCTCATTCCCATTTGTGCTACAAGAACTACTTAATGCTCTCTGGCGGTGAAAAGTTGTTGTTGGCAATGCTGCCTAAGGAGGCTACATGAAAGTAAAGGCCGTACCAAAATAGAAGTATGCCTTGTTTGTGACAGTTTCTGCTTTATGCCATGAAAATTACAAGGGGGAATGTTTACATATTTATAATATGACTAGCAGCAACAAGAATGTTTGAAAACGAAAGTAGCACTGCTACCGCCTGCTGTCGATTGATTAGTCAGCAGTCCTGGATGCCTACGGTAAGACTACCCTCTAAAGATTACAGCAACATTATGCTCTATATTGCTGCTTCTAATAGAGTCATATTACATTATCATATTACTTTCAATATCTCCTACCAGCTGCACCCAGGCAGTAACCTCCCAAAAACAACTCAGTACCAAAAACTGCACTTCCTCAAATGGTCACTTGAGGTCGGCTCCAAAAGCAAGTCAATTTTCTATAGAAACCCATGTCAAAATGCTCAACTTTACAACAGAAATAAACAAGTTTACAGCCTGGTATAAAAGTAGTTTTGGTCTCCATGGCTAATTCACCCCTTCAAGACAATTGCATGAGGAGTCAACTTTTACAAGACTCACTTAAACTACATGTAGACTTAAGGTTATGGATTATCGGGGGCATGGCCACTTTGAGCGACAGATGGATGTCAACAAAGGCCCTAGGTGTCTGCTAGTCATTTCCAGCCACTGAACTGTACCTCTTCATTATTTTTGAGGTGTTTGACTTTTCAGTGAATTGATGTGACAAATAGTATGACTTATTCCACACCTAATCTTTAATAAATCAACCTTTATTTAAAAAGGGTTTTTCCATAGTGTAGTGGTTTACATGTTGTCTCACACACAAAATTTCCCTGGTTTGGAATCAGGAGGAGACAAAAGCCCAAACTTGGGTGTCAAAAGCCATTGCCTATATAGTGGAGTGGTTTTCCAACTTTTTTGGCACGCCCAACTACAGAAGCCAAAAAAAGTGTGCACCCCACACCACACAAAAATGCACATCTCACATTCCAGAAGTTTAGCAATCACTAACAATGAAAAAGGATCCAGGTTAAATTTTACTTCAGTAAAGGTGCGCAATAAGCAATAGCATCAGCAAATGTTTGTTTCTTCTTCATATCCATCCATCTTCCACTTATCCAATGCAGGGTCACAGAGCATGCTGGAGCCTATACCAGCTGTCATATAGTAAAAGGAAGGGTACACTTTGGCCACATTGCTAGTCCATCACAAGGCCATTCTTTTTCATATAAAAACTTTATCTATTCACTTTAGTTTGACTTATTATTTTTCATCTGGTTGTCCATGTCCCACCTGCAGTGGCTCCGCAACATACAGTTTGAGAATCACTGACCTAGAACCAGTGTCAGGTTGCTTCAGGAAGGGTATCCACCTTAAAATCTGCTGAAAACAGTTATCCCTTTTATTCATCAAGGAAGTTCCTCAAGAATAAAATCTTTTCAAGGGAATCCTGGCCAAGAAAACACATAGTTCCAATTGGCTAACAAGCTGCCCAACATGCATATGCCCAAGTTATTATGGGTGAGTGGAATTCCAGTAATATTTTATTTATATGTTAGCACATATATGTATGTCCCATGTAGTGTGATGGTTATACATTCGCCTTACAAGCAAAAGGTCCCTGGTTCAATTCCAGGTGGGGACACAAGCTCCTCTCACCATGGAGGGTTGCGTCAGGAAGGGCATCCGGCATAAAATCTTTGCCAAATGACCAATGTGGATTAATCCGCTGTGGCGACGCCTTGGAAGGAATACAAGGAAGCAGCTGAAGGTCAGCACATACATAAGCCTTGTGCCATGCAACCATTCAATTTGCGAAGGCACCTGATAACTAAGCACTCCACTCTCCTATCCAAATAAAAAAGAAGGCAACAGCCAAAATGGCAAAACTTAGGCTTTAAAACTGTAATCCACAAACCAATAGATGACATCCATCTTTTACGTAACTCTATGGCTGCATTAAACAAAAGACAGCTTTGACTGAAATGTTCACCGATGTTAAGCAAATTCTGTCCAATAGAATTCAGAAACAGAACAGGGACAAAAAGTGGCATATGTCACACGAAAGCGAACACATTAAAGGGAAGGACTGTTGGGGTGAGAGATGTGAGACAGTTAACAGGCCAGCGAGAGATGGAAGGAATGATGGATGGTTACAATAATGGAGGAACAGAGCCATCTATTAGATTGTGAATGAAGGGGGAAGGGGGGGCTGATGGCCGAAACAACAGCTCTGATGTCATTAGTCAAGCGCAAGCAACAGCTTGTAAGCAGAGGAAGAACTCACACACAAACACACATATAACCAGAAGCACATTCAGGCTCACTCAAGCACAGCATGACACAGTGAGCTGCTCTGGCTTACACAGCCAGTTAAGAAGGAGGGGCAAGAGAAAGAGATGGGGGACAGAGAGAGGAGAAAGATGAGGAGGATGTCAGAACCAGACAGATGGAGAGGGAGTCAGGGAGGGGGCATGGAGAGAGAAGAAGAGCAGGAGAAACTGAGACTAGGGAAGAGAGGGAGTGTGAAAATGCACGGTCACACTGGTGGGCGGTAGGTGTGAAGACTCAACAGCTCACCAACATACAGAGCGAGCCAAATTTCAGCTGCCCTGCATCCATTCGAGGAGAAACTGCCATGGCAACACACAAGCACACATGCACATCTCTGTGTTGACAGGCCACACAGTTCACGCAAGACTTGATATGACGTTTGAACATCTGTTCGTTCCTATGACTGCAAAGCATTCAATTTCTCAACACTTTGTAATGCAGCATTTTATGAAAAACCAGTGACCTGTGTGGAGTGAAATAGCTGAAATTAATTTAAAAGCAGGCTACACATCAAGCGGCACACACGTGAGCAAGTCTGTTCTTCTCTTATTTGTCTGTGCCACCCTCCGTTACACAGAAACACACAGAGGATGTGTCAGCTTCCCTGCTTCCCTGCAGGGCATCGGTCCAAATGCGAAATCAATAGTCTTGTCCAGTCCCTCAAGATATCAGGTTGCATCCACACTTCCACATATGCACACACACAAAGGGGCTCAGGTGGTCTACTGCAGTGGGCTCATACACACCCACACAAACTTTTAAACATGATGCAGCACTGCAGCAGCAGACAACAGAGACCGACCGCTGCGAAGTAAAAGCCAGAAATTAAAAAACAGACATGAGCTTAAAAAACAGACGAGAGACCTATTGATCTGGTAGCAGATAAAGGACTGTAAAGCTGTGGAGTAAATGCTATACTGATTTCCTTTTCTTCTGTTTTCTTTCGGTAGCATTGATGTTTGGTGTGTCGTACTGCATGCAAACCTTTATTCTGTGCTTGGTCAGATATAAATATTAACCTGGTGAGAGTCATTTAAATAATAATGTCATATTTGTAATGTGACTTAATCAAGATCAGACATTTCAAAATTTCTGCAGGCTTCATATAGTTAAAGTTAAGCCACATAGGACATCATTTATTATATTGGATAAATGAAAAATAAGCAAGAACAAATGGCCAAGAACTATTCAATATTATAGCACATTCCTCTCAGTACTTTCCAGTGGAAAATAATCATTCCTAATGATGCAGTTTTTCAATAGCAGACACGACTTTATTATATTCTGCGACAGTTTTTGAGGAAGGTAGCTGCCCTTTAGGAACTCTGTTAAGTGAAAATGGATATATGCCAAAGGCTTGTTGAAGGAATTTCACATAATTCAGTCCTCTACTTTAGATAAATGAAATTATTGTGGTGTGAAAAGGTCTTTTTCTTCATCATCCGTTGGTTATTTGGTATAGCTGAATAGTATGTTTACATCTGCCACCTGTTTGGGAATACAAAACACAGTGGGTGTAACATACTGCACAACCGACACATGCAAAAACATACACACCAGCCTTGTGCAATGTGTTATGGATGAAGGCCAAGACAAAAATACATATATCTGCCTGCACCCAACCGGCAGCTGGGATTGTCTTCTCACATTACTACATTTCCCATCTACCCCTTGCTCTGCCCTTCCATCCATAACCCCTGCAGCTGGTGCATGTTTGCGTCTCATCAGACAGCTTGCTTCCTGCCACACCAGCTCCAGCATTCCTGTTGTGCCATTAACACACACATGCTTAAGTATTTTCTTCATTTCCCAAAGGTCTTTGTGGTTACAACTCACATGTCTTCAATACCAGACTGAGAGATCATTTCAAGGACACTTCTTTTTAAGGTTCAATAAAGTAGTTGCCATGACAACCATGTCCTAGAACAATCACATGTTAACTGTGCCCTCAAGCATACGATGGACATGTTGAAAGATACTGACAGCTGAGTGTCAACTTTAGTGACAGTCCCCCTTTAAACACATGACACTGACACATGCCGTGTCACTCCTCCAACATGCAGCCTACATAAACATCTATGACACATAAGCATCCCCACTTCCCGGAACAGTATATTTCAAGGAGAGCTGGCTTCCATCTCTGCTAGGGTCCCACTTTAAAATTTAGCTCCCTTTTCATAATCATTGCTGGCTTCGCTCCCCCCTCCTCACATTACAGGTTTATTTTCCAGAATGAAAATAATCAAATTTATGTCTGGGCCTTTGTTCACATTTTCCTTCCTATTGGTGTTTTCTAGACATTCTCATTTTAAAATACATAACCCAGACCTATATTTCCAAACTCACAATGTCTGCCTTTAAAAACATGAATAGGAACACTGTATTCATTCCCTAGGACAAATGGAAAAGCCATGTTAAGTTCTAAATTTGGAAAGGCTGCAGGTAATAGACTGTACCATGACTGGATAAAGGGCATTACTGTACAAATAGCAGCATCAACAAAGAGGAGCATTGTTTCAGACCTACGTCGCACTCTAGAAAAATCATCTGCAACCAACAATAACCAACCAGATGTGACTAGAAGATTTGAATCAGCTTGTTTTTTTGTGAACCATTTCCATAAACAAACAAAAAAAAAAACCTGGAAAATAAGAGCCAGCAAGCTATGTTATTTGTTGAGCTGTTTCAGTTCTTTTTATAAAGCTGCTCTTTTACCTGCTGGGTAATGTTGTTTTACTTCACTATGTTATGGGGGAAAAAAATCATAGGTCAAACGTGTGTTGTCATCTGTGCATTTTCTATAAAAACAGTGTGCTAAAAATAGATTTCTCCAAATGTGAGTTACTTTCAGAACATAAGTGCATTACTTTATCTGTAGTGGAAAGAGGAAAATCAATATCCCATACATAAATTAAAGTAGAGTGGAAACTTTGAGACTGTGGAGTGCAAATTCAACCCAGATCTGTGACAGTGAGAGAATAAAGACTCACTGTGAGGAGCATCTCTTACTACAGACCAAAGCCACAGTTCGCCCTCACATGGTTCCACTTAAGTCAGGAATTATCTCCTTCTTCTCTGACAAGATCCACTGAGGTTTTACTTCTTTCATTTGGCTTTGATTTTCAAGGTCTTTTGAATCAAGCCTTTGGGGAAGGGTGAAGCCTCCCTCGCTACACACCACTAGCTCTGGATTTACAACACAAACATGGATCCGCACTGTTAACTTAGAAAAAAATTGTAAACCACAGACATGACAGATGATATGATAGTTTCAGCATACAGTGTGTCAGACATGCATGTCAGGGGCTCGGCAATAAACCTGGCATTTGAGACCGCCATAAATAGAACTTCACTGGAAGGATTACACCAGCAAAATAACAATGTGTGACATATGTGCAAAGCGGTTTCGCAAAACTTACTGGCAACAGCGTCAATTACATTTTTACTTTCTCCTACATTCAAGTTATAACCTACAAAATGTAGTCAGTCTTACCTTTGAAGTGGCTTTTCCTTCTTTCAATTGAGGTTAAAAGGTCAGATGACACTCCCACTTCACACAGGGGCTTCTAACCCCTAAAAAAAAAAGAAGAAGAAAAAAAAGAAAATCCATCAAATATAATTTAGTGTCTTTATTGTGTCTGTGGTGGCAAAATATAATCCCCGCTTTGGTCACCTCATCAAAAGCCATTAGTCAGTGAAACACCAAACTTGTTGATTGCCTGCGTTTGCTCTCACTGCGCTGCAGAAAAACAGAGAGACGGCAGTCAGCAGCTGGAGGAGAGCAGACCCATTTCACTGTCACAAGTATGCAGAGGATTAACTATGGAGGGTGCTCGAGTGAGCGACTTAACTAAGCACAGACAAAACGACATGCACAGCCAGAAAGACACTTATCACAAAGCTCTGAAAGCAATCAAATGCAGTTCGTTCTTCATTATGAACTCTCTTCATCATTACTGCTAGATTAAGAATGTGACATTTGAGCAGCAGAAGGTTTCTTCAATTTTACTACAAAGTCTTTCACACCAACACACATGCAGCTAACCTAATAAGCATGTTAACTGTCACAGGCTAATCATTTCACAATGTGAGTCAAAGCAGAAAGCTTGTCAAAAGTCTGAGGTGTGCACTGACTGTGACTCACCAGTCACCATCAGTAATGCTGACTAGCTTTAAACGGCTCATTCAGAACAGTGGTGAGTCACATCAGCCTTTTTTATCTAAATCAATCTAGATGCTGAATCATAATTTGACAATAAAATATAATTCAGGGCATGTCAGGTCATAACATGCTGAGCAGGTCAGGAAATAGGAACTACTGATGTTACAATTTTGTGTGTGTGTGTGTGTGTGTGAGTGAGTGAGTGAGTGAGTGTGAGAGAGAGAGCGTGTGTGTGCGCGCGCAGGAGGTCAGCAGCTGATGTTGTGGCTAACTACCGGGAAACTATTCCTGCTGGTCTCAGCTGTTCCTTCATTCTTTTTTCCTACACACCAACTGTTGTTCAGCCACAGCATGAGGCCCCTCCCGTGGCAAAAAGCGTACGCCTGTGTGAGCGTGTATGTTTTCACAGCAAACAGTTTTCTTGTAACAAGGAGTGTCAGAAAGAAAAAAAAAAGAGCTTGTGGGTGTGTGTTTGTGCGCATGCAAGCCATCCTTACATGTATATTAAAAAACCCAATCACCTTCTCAGATTACAGGCCACTCCACTCCCCTCCCCTCAACACCCTGCCATCTCGGTGTAATTTGCACACAGTTAACGTGTGATATCACTCAGTCAACACAAGGCCATTGAACAGGTGTGGCAGTGACACATGGGTCTGTGCAGCTGCAGGGGACACTGTTGCTTCAGTCACAACAGCACTGGGGCTGGCGGGCAGCTGCTCCACTGCTGAAAACAAAGGCGGGCCTGCGATGCACAGACAAACATGACCAACTTATGATTGAGAGGCCATGGGTGTACAAAGAAGATTTAATAGACGTGAACAGACAGTATGCGGTCATGAAGTCAAACCACCTGAGACTTTATTCACCTGAAACAACATCATAAAAGTGTTGTCAGACATTGTCCTTTTACTGCAGCATTAGTACACTAATGGCAGACAACTTTCACTGTTATGAGAAGGTATATGCATGTTTATGGGGCCACAGTGTTAAGAACATAGGAGCACGCTCTGGAAACAGCATATTTCCTTGACTTGAAGCGGAGGTTATTAACACATAAGTGCCCAAAAGGTGTCCTGTGTATCACTGTTAACAGCTTCAACACATTTTATTTTTTTTTTCAACGTGGTCTACTTTGGTGCCCCAATTCAACACCAGACTGAGGGGAAACACAGGATCCAGTGTAGTGGACACAGGTGTGTCCTTGTCCACCCACACTTCCCCCATCAACAGCACTGCCTTGGGGTGGCTCATTTCCTGTCAGGGTAGGAAGTGGGAAGAAGGGCAGAGCATGATGTCACAGCAGGAAAAAAAAGATGGGATTGTTGTAGGTGAAATGAGCAAGCAGGAAAATGCCCAAGAAGGCAGAGCTATATGCATGACGTGTTTTGAGCAAACTGGTACAGTACCTCTATCAAATTCACAATCTGTGACTTCAGCATGACCCATAATCTGATTGTGATACAAACATTACTCATCTCTAGGGAAAAGAGAGGAAAACAAAGTGGATTTGACATTGGTTCTCTTGAATCTTTCAGTATAATTCCAAAGCTGTTATTTTGAACTTGTGTCACATTTGAACAACTGAATGCAGTTGACAAAACAGAAAGAATTTACACTTACAGCAGGACGCAGCCGAGTGCAATAACCTTAAAATAACATACAATTAATATAAACACATGCTGTGGTTAGAACGCATTGGCTCTGTGTCATTAGTCAACTCCATCTGGGCATTCTTCATATGTGATGCTGTCAGATTATAGCAGTATACAGTCACATGCTAATCTATCAACAGAGAGAAAATCCTGCTGGTAATCTCACCTTCAACAACCAAATGTCAAGGTGACATGATGTTGATTAGAGATTCATGATTAAAGATGCATACCACCCATTCTCATGCCGGGTGACAGATTATTAACTGAAAATGTGATGTACTGTTTACTATATGATGAAGTAATAGACTAGATAAACTCTAATTCAACAATGATCAGCTCAACCGTCCATTTACATGTCATGTGTGCAATGAAACTGTATACTGCATAGCCTTACACAACAAAGCACTTTCATCTGGTCTCAGAACAAGATAAGCCTTAGCAGTGACCCTAAGCATTCTTGTAAGGGCACCGAGATAAACAATCAGTCGGCTGACTGATGGTTCACTACAAAGCTGAGCCTCACTGGAAGGGCACATTAGTAAGCATCAATGTATTGCCTTTGTACCAAGTGCAACTCAAGGAAGAGGATGCTTCCCTTCTTGCCCAGCGGACCGCATGAGCTCTCAGTGGGTCAGTAAAAATTACTTTCAAATCACCAGTTTTAACATCTATAAGCCTGAGAAAGAAATAAAACTGTCGTCTACTATATAAATCATGTCAGAAGCCTTACTCCTTCATAATTTCACATTCATATCACCCTTTGATTCTCAATGCAAGGTGATGGCATGGCTGCTTCATATTATTAAAACTAAGCCTACCCAGGTGGGTACCTAACTTTACTGAGTATATTTAAAAACCTACAGACGTATTCAAATGGCAAGTGAGACTCTGTACTCAGGCCAAACACACAACCTGCTCTCTTTAGGAGTTTTGCCCAGTGGTTACTATCACTTACAGACTTCTTTAGCAATACCCACTCACACACAGCCAAGTCTGGTTGCAATTACAAGGAGCTGATCTCCTCTCCTCTGTGGGATTCTCCACGGCCCATGCAGTGAGCATTCGGCTCTGGAAAAACCACACATGGTGGGAATTACGGAATAATGCTGCGTCAGGAATGTTCCCACGATGGCCACTGGGATCTGATGGAGGTCCCACTGGCTGGCTAGCTGCCGGCAGGGTTTATTAGTAATGTAACACACACGTACAGAGTTACATGATGAAATGCCTCTTGTGTTAGTCCACAGTTGGATCCGGTTCGCTCGTGTTGGATCAAAATGGTCCTTTGTTTTGAAGCGTTTATGAGCCGTTTTCATTTAACTGCAAAAGAAATCAGCATGTTGAACTCTCAAACTTCCCCATTAGTACAGCTTGATCACAGCAGATCAGCTTAAAGACTGAAATCTCACTTCTCATTTACACCATATCATTCTAATAATCTCTTGAAGGGGATTGTCAAAAGCAGTGGAGAGTCAGGCTGACAAACTAAACATAACAGTGACCCTCACTGTCGCTCCAAAGGGGGCAAAGGGGCAGATCGTAACTCAGTCATTGAGTATGGTTGACTGTGTGGCACGTGGGTCAAAATAATCAGGATTCACTAGAGAGTGAAGATCAACGAAGCAGAGAGAGATTAGCAAGCTACTCAGCCACTAACTTAACCCAGAGTCTCAGTCAATAGGCGCTTGCGCTCTCTTGCTGAGCTGCCAGGGTATTAGTCAATGAGATTTAGCAGGAGGCAGTCACACAAGCACACACACGGTGCTATTTTGTGAGATTAAGCTTGCAGGTTTGAGTAACTGTCAAGGGATTCTCTCACAAAAATGTGTCAATCCACTTTTACCACACTGAGCATGGCTGTTTTCACTCGCTGCATTGTAGGTCACTGCAGTTACTGAAACTCGAGATTCCTTCAGTGTCCTACATGAACCCTAATGTGAAAAAAAGAAAAGAAAATGGAGCAGCGTGCCAAGAGCAGTCGGTACAGTACTAAGCCAAGCGTTGTGAAAAAGTGTGACTTCCAGACATTGGCAAAGGACGCAAGGAAAACCAAGACTGACCTCAGTGTTTCCAAGCTGTCGTATTTCATATGACATCAGCTACACTGAAGAATATTTTATAGGTTCTCATGAACCTCTCTCACCCGTCTTTTTCCTGCCTCTCCCCCAACTATTTCACATCTTCACTCACTTCCTCACAGGTGTTTCTTATACTTTCCAAAATCTTTCTGGTAACCAGTTTAATTGTGAAGTAAGTGTCATGGGGGGGGTGTGGCGAGGCCTGTGGCAATGAGACAAGGACAGGCTGCTTTCCAATACTTTGTAAGTACCACTTGCTCATGTAGTTAGTTTCTAAAAAGACTTGAGCTGGAGTAACTTTCATGATTACATAGGAGAGTGCAGCTAAAACATCTGAGGATGGAAAGTAGGCTACAGTGCATATTTAATGACAAAGCAAGTCATTTCAGGCCCAGATTTTGCTGTACAGCTTGTTTGCAGCTTGAACAGAAACAGCTGAAGAGTTGGAGCATTTCAATAATGTAGTGGTGCATCTGTTTTTGGTTTTACTATATTCTACACTGCAAATACAGACATCACTTCTTAATAGAAACTAGCGATTTCAACTTAATTTATGTTAGATGTACTTACTTATATTAAGTTATGAGCACTTTTTGCCCACACACTGAGCAGCATAGTTGTGAATACTTGTTTCATTTAATAATTTGTGCTTGATAGTACTGAAGACTCAGAGACTTACTACTGTTGTAGTCACTATTTTATTTATGTTGTGTTTAAACTTTGATTCTTGTGGATGTGTACTGTGGCTTCTACTGATTATGTGGCCAAAAATAGTGTGAAGGTTTAGCCAGCAATGGGCCACCTTGACTGAGACTCCTTAATTACAGCGATTAATGACTCCCCATCAGTGTTCGTGTTCACAGTCATCTTTCAAATATTTATAAAACCCCTGTTTTGAACAGACGAAAACCTGAGATCTGTCTCCTAACACATAAGGTAAATATTTTATAATGTACTGTAAAATTTTCTAAACAATAAACCAGGCCATTAATAGTGCTATTTACTGAATGTATCTATTATAATTTTTGCTAAATTAAGGTTGTAAAAGTGAATTTAACATAAATTAAGTAGGGCTCTTTTCCTTTGCAAGGCTGCTGCCAGTGTATTACAAGTGTCTAAGTCAGTCTACCATTTCTTAGACAAAAGCTACAACTGTTCATCCATCCATGTTCTGCCACTTATCCTGGTCCAGGTCATGGGGGCAGCAGTCCAAGCAGAGATTTCCAGACCCCCTCTCCCCGACAACCTCCTCCAGCTCTTCTGGGGGAACACCAAGGTGTCCCCAAGCTAACTGAGACATGTAATCTCTCCAGCATGTCCTGGGTCTGCCCCAGGATCTCCACTCAGACATGTCCAAAACACCTCTCCAAGGAGTTGCCCAGGAGGCATCCTCGTCAGATACCCAAGCAACCTCAACTGGCTCCTTTCAATGCAAAGGAGAAGCAGCTCTATTCTGAGCCCTTCCCGAAAGACAGAGTGCCTCACCCTATCTCTAAGGGGGAGCCCAGACACTCTTCGGAGGAAGCTTATTTCTGTCAGCTATATCCACGATCTCATTTTATCGCTACCCAGAGCTGGTGGCCATAGATGAGGGAGGGAATGTAGACTGACCAGTAAGTTGGCAGCTAATGTTTGCGAACACATCTTACAAGCCTACTGTTTCAGTTAACCATTTTTATACATACAAGCTTAGGAAAAAACCTATACAGAAGTGTTTTTTTAACAATCAGAATACTTTATTAATTTGTAGTTGTATTTTGTTACAGATGCAGTCATATATAATAAATATAAATTGGTAAAGCAGCAGATATAAATTTGAGCGGTAAGAAATATGATAAAAAATAAATAAATAATAATAGTCATTAAATAACCAGAAAATGTTATGACTTGATGGCCTTTTATTTTTTCAGCTGATGTCCATCCTCTTCTTCTTTCCACTGCGCCCATTAGGGGTCGCCACAGTGAACCATCTGCCTCAATCTCTCCCTTTCCTTGGCATCCTCTTCTCATGCACCAACCCTCTACATGTCCTCCTTCACTACATCCATGAACTGTGTGATCTTCTCTTTTACCCCTGCCTGACAGCTCCACTTTCAACATCCTTTGTCCAATATATCCATTTTCCTTCCTCTGAACATGTCCAAAACCCCTCCACATTGCCTCTCTGAGTTGATCTCCAAACTGCTCAACCTGAGCTGTCCCTGAAATGTACTCATTTCTAATCCTGCCCATCCTGGTCACTCCTAGTGAAAATCTCAGTATACTCAACTCTGCCACCTCCAGCTCCACCTCCTGTCTTTTTGTCAGTGCCATTGTCTCCATACCACACATCAAAGCAGATGTCACTACCAGCTTATAAACCTTCCCTTTCACTCTTGCTACTATATTTGTCACAAAGCACCCCTTAAACTCACCTCCATTCATTACCCTGCTTTTGTCTTTGTCACCTCTCTTGTGATGTAGTAAATACAAATACTGTCTTTACTTTACTTTCTTTTATACTGAAATAACAGGAAATAAGGTCCCTCATGCTTGTGCTCGTGCCTGTGCCCCCCCACCACCACCAATTTCCCTTCTCTCATCCTCTGGTGTGCAGCATTGCTGTTACTTAATATTTCTGAAGCAACAAGTTTGCATATTTTTAATGTTAAACCAACTTATCAAATTTTAACAGTGTATGTTTGAGCCAGAATACTCATGAGGATGACAAATTAAACTGTGTGCACACTTGGGTTTGGAATATATTTTCTATTCATGGTGAAATATTTGTTTGTTCCAATGATTCAGACATACCACAACTGCCATTGTAACCATACACGCAATAATGACATCCCAACACAATATGATGCTATCTTCTGCCTCCCAAGGGAGACCCCAAGAAAGAACACTGCATCTGCTATAACCACATCCTTGGTTTTCTCTGATAGTCTTATAATGCCACTACTGTTAGTGTTTTCCAAGTGATAAATAAAACCGAATCCTCGGTGGATTTTGCTGGAATGTGACCCAGAGGTCGATGGTTAGAAAGCAACTGTACAAGCAAGCATGTGCTCCTCTAAACAGAGGTCATCTAAATATTTTAGGGCAAAAGGCAGGCATTTCACAGCAATGAGGAGGAAAAACAGTACAGTTTAAACTTGTTTGCATACGCGTGTGGTGCTTCATTTTCTGAAACCCCATCTATGCTTAACAGTTATGTCTTATCAGCCAAAATGCAAACAAACACATCAAGCCTGCATGCACGTGAACTCAAACACACAGTTGTTTCATGAGAACTGAGTGAACTTTGATCAGAAGAGGAGAAGAAAAATACAGACCAGTTGTGCTGATGTCTATCCCAGGCTAGAAATCATGGCTATGGCCTGCTGCTAAAGAGCTGACCATTTAATTAAATTCAATTGTAAAATAGTGCATGTGAAAGCAATTCAGAGAGGAGGAAATAAATCCACCTTCTCCTTCCATATGCAATACCTACTCCAAGCAGTTCATACATCACTCCAAGTCGATAACATATTTTCTATGTACAGCACTCAGGCAGCAGATGTAGAGTTCCTCTTAGCTATCACTTTGTTCAGTCTTAGTACTCTTTGAAGGACTCCTGCTTGCCTTAAGCATTTGGTGTTGTCTTCTTGTCTGAGAGCCATTATCCACTTCTAAAGGCTGTCCATCCACACAGACAAGCCATCCCATCCATTAACCCGCCACATGACTGTTGTGGTGAAGTCTGCTGTAGTGTACATAGACTGGTGGTGGAGCAACAGCAGCAAGATCCCATATATCACCTCCTTCTCGCCACCCTTCAGGTTCTTCTCATTGATATTTGATACAGCTGCTGAGACTCTACCTGAGAAATCCCACTGGTATGATGCTCCTTTTTCCAACCTTGGATGAACAATCAGGCAACTGTATAAAACTTAACCTAAAGGTAGGTGCTAAAAACCCAGAATAGCCTTAAGGCTTTGACTGCGTCAGGCAATGATCATGTTAAATGCATGATTACCTGTGTGATGGAGAGCAACAATCAAGACTGAATACTTCACAAAGACCCAGGCACTCCAGAGGACCTCCCATTTCCTCCCACATGCAATGTAAAGTTAACAATAACTGTCCTTCTACACCAGTGAAATAAACCATCTGCAATACAATAAAGAGGGGAGGGGGGTCCTCACCAGCCACCTGCCATTGTCAAAGTCACAGTGATTAATAGCTGCCTAAGCTGCTTAAACAAAATGTACAGTGAAAGAGGTAGCAACAAAAGCACAATTAATGACTGAACAATACAAAAGCCTAAACATGTATCATTGCACAGCAAATAAAATATAGGAAAATAGGTCATAGAAGAGGTGGTGTGAGATGACTACTTCAGTTTGTCAGTCTTTAGGCAGCATGGTCCCAATCATACTGACAAAAGGGAGGAAAAGCTAGCCCTTTAAGACAAAAAAAGATGGAAGCTTCATCTGATTATAAAGCGCCTACCCACTTATCAAACGATACTTTTTTTTACAATCTCAGGAAACAAACAGATGCTGAGGTATGATGTCACTTCCTGCTTGGCAGCTTTCCTGCTGATTCCAGTCAACTATAACTGACAATGGTTTGAAAAACCTAAACCCTACCTGATCTATTTTTAAAGTTTGAAGGTTTGGTTTGACGATTACTTTTGCCAGATTTTGTGAAGTTTGGGAAAAATCTGTGGCCTATGAAAAATCCTTACATTTTTGGATAAAATCCAGTAAGCCATTCACAAGAAACTAGTTGGCATGACAAGCTGAGACATCTCATCCTTGGAGTTCCCATGGTATTACCAGACACTGAACTGAATTTTTTTCTATAACATTCAATATAGCAAAAACTCCAAAATGAAAATTAATTTCACTAGCTGCTGTGAACTCTGCCTAATCCGAGGAATCCAACAGTACCTTCTCTTTGAAAACTGGACATACGGTTTTTAAGTTGCACATGATCAACCTCTAAATTCAATCCATTGGTGGTTTTTAATTTCCCAAGGGAACCTCTCGAGGGATCAATAAAGTTCCATCTATCTATCTATCTATCTGCCTGCCTGCTAGAGTATGTGAGCTGGAGACAAAAACTTGGAGAAAAGAATCTGATGATTGTCCCCCGTAAATGTGCCAAATTTCAAAACTTTCCAATGATATGTTCTTAGGATGATTGATGATAACCAGCTTCATCAACTGATAAAGGCCTCTCCCTGATCCACACTGCATTGCATCTCTACAGCCCCTCCAACAAGTTTTGGGCCCACCCCATCAAAAAAAAGCCAGTTGAGGTAGTTCTGGCATTAGACCAGGAGGCCTCCTGAACACCTCCAAGGTGAGATGTTTCAGGCATTTCCAACTGACAGGAGGCCCTGGGGTAAACTCAGGACATGCTGGAGAGATTATGTCTCTTGGTTGGCTTGGGATCGCCTCAGTATCCCCCCCAGAAGAGCTGGAAGAGGTGGCTGGGGAGAAGGAGGTCTAGATGTCTCTGCTTAGACTGCTGCCCCCAGTTACCCAGACTCAAATAAGTGGCAGAAAATACATGGACGGATAAATGGATTAATAAGAAAAGGTTTAGTTATGTATACATAGAGCACCTTGATTTATTGGGGCCAAGCAGCCAATAAAAAGGAAATTTTACATTTTGGTCAATTCATTTAAGTAAGCCCCAAAGTTCTATGAATGTTGAAAAGTAATCCGGCCAGTCTAGGAAGGCAAACAAGGCTGATGGAATATAACATTTCTAGAATTAAATGAAAACCAGAAATTAATAATATTCAGCCATTTAAAGTAGTCTTTTTCTTTAAGAGTAAATCCCACCAGGACTGACCTGTACTAAAAATGTATACTCATGATACTGCTTTCACCCACTGGCACAGATATAAGAACCAACATAGCAAAGAGATCCAGTTGTAGGTCAATTATGGCTGTGTATTTTGCCCATGCACTTGAGCTGCTGAACAAGGACCAAGATCAAGCATTGCCTGGGAGGAGAGATGAGGATAGACGGATGCCCTCCTTCTGCCTACTCCAATCAGTGGTACTGCATACAGAGAATAGGCTGAGTTGTTTATGCATTGCTTTAATACAGGTCAATGGGATTTTTTTTTAAGCTTGTAAATCCTTATCATCAATTTCCACATCAAAGAATTATATATCACAAAAGAAAAGACTATCAGAGTCTCAAACACTGACACAGGTCTCCATGGTTTCTTTTTTTAATAAGGCCAACAGGAAGAGGCATTCGCTATCTGGAACAGCAGAGATTCTGCAGGCTACAGGCAGGTCGGTTAGCCATTTGTCTTTGTCTGCAAATGGCAGGGGCAGCTGTCACCAAAGGTCAGCAAAATGTTACCAGAACAAGGCCCTATAGAGGAACAAGGAGGGGGCACACCCGAGTGGAATGAAGCATACACACTTTCGCTTTGCGTTTTCACTCAAACACAACACACCCACAATGAGGCATCTTGTTGGCATCAACAAGCAAAGCTCTGATGCAGCTGGTGGCCTTTTCAAGTTTATTCTCCACTCTCCAACCCAAGTACTGGTGCCTCCTTTTGGTGTGGTAACATCAGGTTACAGCTTCCCCTCAGGCTCTCCATCAGGGTCAGCTGAAAACTGAGTTTGAAGTGCCATCCTCCCCCGACCCACCATTACCCACCTACACCCGCGGCAGTAACACAACCTGGGTAAACTTACACCAAACACTATCAACACCCACGGCCGGGTCTTTGAGCTTTTGTGCTGGGAAGCCTTATGCTCACGGACATGGCTGGATGGATGGATGGGAGTCAGACAGGGCCCTTGCAACTCGCACGGCAGAGCCAGAAAAGTGCTGACAGACGGACAGACCAGCACGCAATAGATGGTAACACACATGCAGGCCAGAAATAGCTTTCAAAACTTTACCATCTCTGGGGATCATTCCTCAAGCCTAAATTTTCTTTGACAACTGTTTTTCCCATCTAATCAACTATAACCTGGGGAAATCAAGCTTTTTTTTTTAAACAAAAAAAAGGATGAAAAGCAGCTGAGAGATGGAGGGTGGAAAACAGAAGACTTTTTTTCATCTGTTCCTCTTGGCAAAACAAGACAGCACGTACCAATGAGAAAACCACACTTTATGTTCTGTTTTTTGCTGGGAGTTGATTTTGTTTTGTTTTTATATAATCCTCTCTCCTCATGTTCTTTTCTCCTCAAGAAAGAAAGCTGACAGTAAAATAAATAAATAAAACCCTCTCACATATTCTTTTTAACAGGGGTAGTGAAATGTCACAGTGCCCATATGTTTTACCTCTGCAACTGGAAATTTAATACACGACTGGGTTTTTATGACTAAGCAGTATACCATACTGTCTGTAGGCTGTGGTTTCAGAAAAAGTTTACCATCTTGTATGACACTACAACATGAAATTCTGTACTATGTGTGCCCTCGGATTTGTGTAAGAATTCTTCTTTTTTTGGCGGCTATAAATTGAACATGAATAATGATACAGAATTAAACAGGCTATATGTTTTTGCTACAGCTACAATCATCTGGCTGGACTCTTGCCACAGACCTATAATAAGCCAAAAAAGTTGCCTCCAACATCAAAAACAAATATTTTTTAAACCCTCCATTTCACATAACTGGCTCATAATTTTCAAGAAACACATTCATAATGGAACACAGCACAGGAAACAGAGCCACAGTTAGGTTGCCCAGAGGAATACACTGGGTTTTCCAGATGTGTTTAGGGCATCATTCATTTCAGTTTGCTTTTGTGTTTCTGACATGACAGCGAATGAAATTTGATTCCAAACTGCTGCCAAAAAACATCCTTAAAGGCCTGATGGGAAGTAACCAGCCGGCCAGTAGTCATTTTCAACCCAATGACTGCACTATAGGCTAATGGGCTGCATTGTTGCAGCACAGTCTCAATGCCCAGAAAATGTGCTTCTAGTCTAGTGCTTTGTGGATGCAAATCAACCGTGCCTTAAGGACACAGACGGTCTATTATAAAGCCACTGTGGGGAAAAAAGGATGGGGCCAAGTGGCTGCTTAGTCGCTTATTTTGGAAGAAAATGGTGTTTGCTTTATTGTGTGTTCACTCATGAGTTAAAGAGACACTAAAGAGCTGTCCTCACCTTGCCTTGGTTGTGTAAATAACGGACTAAATGTAAAAAAGCTGGGTCCATATGGCAGCCAGCCAGCCAGGCAGACTGTGGCATGGCAAACAGCTCCCCTGCAAAGACCTTTGAACCCTGAGAGTCAATGCTGAGTCATTATCTTTCTGATCAGACTGCAAGCCACTTGTGAAAGAACAAATTGAAGCTATGTGGAGAGGCTTGTTCAAGTAATTTGTTTCAAACCTAAAGCACTGTAAACACATGTGTTTGAGCTGCAACTTTTCCCACAGGCTTCAGTCAGACTGAACAAACACGGACTAGTTTTTCAGACTCTGGTGTCTACTGCTCCAAACCTGGGGACAGCCACTGGTCAAACTGGCTGCATGTCATCCAATCCACTGCCGGCGGCGTCACCTCAACAAAGAGAATTAAAACTGTGCCCGTGAGCTGCAGTGGAGAGGTGGCGGACAATGGGCTGAACCCTGCAACACTCACACACCTTACCGCCCATCTTACAGCTTTCTACGGCTGTGAAATACAGCATC
>VUQH01016414.1:8034-25675 GCA_015106775.1 Etroplus canarensis | reverse complement strand
ACGAGTGTCAGGGGTGCTTTGTGACAGAAGGATAGCAGCAAGAGTGAAAGGGAAGGCTTACAAGATGGTAGTGAGACCTGCTATAATGTATGGTTTGGAGACGGTGACACTCACTTTTTGTCAGTGGCACCTTCAGGAGGCAAAGCTGGAGGTGGCAAATTGAAGATGTTGAGATTTTCCCTGGGAGTGACCAGGATGGACAGGATTAGAAATGAGTACATCAGAGGGACAGCTCATGTTGAGAAGTTTGGAGACAAAGTCAGAGAGGCAAGGCTGAGATGGTCTGGACATGTTCAGAGGAGGGAAAGTGGATATATTGGACAAAGGATGCTGAGGATGGAGCTGCCAGGCAGGAGGAGAAGAGGAAGACCACAGAGAAGATTCATGGATGTAGAGAAGGAGGACATGCAGAGGGTTGGTGTGAGGGAAGAGGATGCAAGGGATAGAGTGAGATGGAGGCAGATGATCCGCTGTGGCGACCCCTAACGGGAACAGCCGAAAGAAGAAGAAGAAGAAGAAGAAGTTGTTTGTTTTTTAAGAAACAGACTATAGTACGAATAGTTTGTGCACAGGGAGGAAATGTGTTGACGTATATTCACAACCATGCATTAGCCAGATTAGTTGCCATTGTTTTAAAAAAAAAACAAAACAAAGATATATTTAATTCCTTCATTGCAATAATCTGATCTATATTTTCTACTCTGTAAGAAACAGTCTGACCTGACCTTTTTTCTACATTTAAATGTCAACAGACTGTCTGCAGCTGAGTTTTGCAGTTGTACGGTGACCAGTTCTGATTGGTGGAGATGACACTGTGGTTTCAAAAATGTTTGCTGGGGCTAATTAAAAATGGTTACAGCATGTCTACAAAATCTGAACTGTACACAGATGGCTGTTGATGTTTTAGAATAGAGATAGGGTCAGACTGTGTCTTACAAAGTGAGAAATATAGAGCACATTCTTGCAATGAAGGAATTACATACATCTGTCTTTGGTTTCTTTTAAACAACAGATGGCCACAAGTCTTCTCCATGTATACAGACTAGTATTACCGTAGCCTGTTTTGTGAAAAAAAACAGACAAAACTTTTAAGTCATCTATAATTCTATCTCACTGGTTGCATGGTGAACTTAACACATTGGATTTTTGCAAGAATCACCTCCCTGGGCCAGATCTCAACATCATAACCCCAGAGATGATACCATTTAAATATAAAGTCAATTAGCTCAACAAGATAAGCAGTGGACACGAAAATGTAAAATCACAAGCTTGGTTACCCTGAGGTAGTTTTTCTTTCTTTCCAATGAGAATGTTTGTTATCTTGTTTTATTCTAACTGATAAAAAGATAGGAGAAAACAATTCTTGAACACAAACTTTTGCTTGCTTGACTGCTTAACTATGTTTATCCAGTTCCACAAGTACCTTGAGTCTGCGTCATGGTTCAAGTTTTATTTTGGAACTATTTTGCAACCACGACTAGGCATTAACAAAAAACTGCCAGCATTCAACACTGAAATGTTCACTAGGACTAAATTTAACATGCACAAATACCATACAGTGCTGTAATATGTCATTCCCTTGAAGAGATTTGCTGACTTTAAATAGCTCATTAGCACTGCCATGGCCATCCACAGTGAGGATGTTTCTGTCTACTATTGGCTGAAAGCTGTTTGCTGTGTTGTCAAAATGGTGAACATTAGAAATGTACAGTATTCCACATTCAACTTTTTGATGTAAGTACAATATAAGAGTATTATGCATGCCACGGTATTTCACTCTTCAAATGCACTCATGCACTGAAAATACAAATGAAAATATAGAGCATATATTAAAGGTCATGATTTGAGACACCTCATCAAGGGGTATCCACACATGAAGCTAGTCACTTTATTGTTGACCGTTGGTTAATAGTGGACATGCCAGACTCTCCAGTTTATTTACCATCCATTCATTTGTCAGTCAACAGTATAATTTGCTGTCATTGGTAGTTGCATCAATTGCTTGCCTCGAAGTTGAGAAAAGTTTTACTTTGGACCAGCCACTTTGCCACACCAGCAGTTTTTCAACTATTGTTACGTGAAGTCGCTGAATATCATTGACTTTCCATGGTCTGTGGTTGCCACGTTGCTTCCTGTATGGACACCCCTTGAGTCCCTTCTCTGAAAACAGAAATGTTCAGCGTTCAAATCCCCAGGGTAAAGTCCTGCTTGCCAGCAGTGTAGCCAATCATGTATGTGGATAGTGCTCAATAGTAAACAGTTCAAGTGCTCTCAAGCTGCTTATACCCCAGTGATTGCCACTTTTAGTTTTAGTTTTAGTTCTGTGATGGCAAAAATCTGACCCATTCCACATGGGATCACTGTACATGGGACGTCTTATAAACAAAAGATGATTTTTCTCATGTATGAGATAAGAAAAATGTTTGGGGGAACACATACAGTCAGCTGTGGGACTACGTAACTCCTTTAATCATGTACCTTTCGGCTGCTCCCTTGTATTCTCCACCAAGGGGTTGCCACAGCAGATTAATCCTTATTGGTAATTTGGCAGAGGTTTTATGCCGGATGCCCTTCCTGATGCAACCCTCCATGATGAGAGGGGCTTATGTCCCCACCAACAGCTGTATTTAAATGCCGAGCCTCTCAGTATTCCTCACTGTCACATTTAAAAGAATGAAAAGACACAAAACTATAGTCTATTCATCTCTTTGAAGATGAAGACATGCATTTTGTCATCAAACCCCACATGTCAGTGGCAGCCAAGGGATAATTTCAGGACATGAATTTTTAAAATAGCACTCACTAATATAACTATTTGCACCTTGTAATAAGATGGCACAGGTGTGAGTGAGGAGAAATGCCACAGAGTTTGACACTCAGTGAGTCACAGAGAGTGGGAAATGAACTTGTTGTAGAGGAGGGGAAGACGCCGCCAGAGCGTTATCCATTCCTCTCGGCCCCATGCATCTGCCACCATAATTTGTGATAATGATGGCGTCCCAGCAGGGCCACTCTGCACAGAGTGATTCGGAATTGATTTAGTGCATTAATTACGCCCCTGTTACGCCACTGTCATGGACAATATTTTACAATTTGATAAGCAAAAGACGCGCCGTGGGATCATTTTGATGAATTGCGAGGGTTCGGCCGTGGCACGCTTTTATGGTCGTACCTTTTAATTTAGCGGTAATCACTTTCCCCCTCCACGCCGTGGAGGAAGCAAGACTTTAATTTCACCTCTGAGACCTCTGCTCTGCACCACGTCTGCTTTGATCAGGCAGACAAAAAAGCAGGCATGCAGTCGACCACACACACAGACACAGATGCGCAGAGATGAACAGGGCAAAAGGACCCTGAATATGAGGCAGGTTATGCGCATGCATGTTTGTGCAAACATGCATAGTTCAGTAATATGTACAGCATGTGTGTGTGTGTGTGTGTGTGTGTGTGTGTGTGTGTGTGTATGTATCTTGCCTGCTACTCTGGATTAAACTCTCCAGTGCTGCAGGCTAGACAGCCAGGAGCCTAGTAATGAGCAGTAGCAGTGACTCTATCATACCACCTACCAATTCCACTCGGGGCTTCCAACATCCAAAACAACTAAACCGAGGAGATGCAGCTCCCATGGGAGTCAGGTCAAACAGTGCCAACCCCAAATTCCAATTCTGGCCTATTTATCTCTGCAATTTTGTATAATATTTGGAAGTGTGCAAACAATACATATGTAGTGCATATTTTCATGGATGCCTTTCATGGATTTTTCCTCTTTTATTGTATTTCCTACCTAATTCAAACTGCCTGATCATTCAGAGTCATTATATCAAAAAATTAACTCTAAATCACCTTAAATGCATCTATAGAAAAATACTACATGCAAGGGTAAAATTCTTATCCTTACAGTTGTACATATGGCAAATTCCTTGCAAAATTATACCGAGTGACAAGTTTGGCTATTTTTAAAGGGCAAATTAAGTTCAACAAGCCATTATAACAGACATTACACTGCTATATCTGATCTCACACTTCAAAAGTTATCCGCCTAATTAATGGCTGTTACCAGCTGTTATCTGTCCCATGCATATTGCCATTGGGCAGCCTCTTTCGTCTTCTAGCAGCCACTTATACTTGGAGGTGGTTCCGCCCTGCTGAATTAAAGTAAAGGGTGGTATTTTTCTGCTTAAAAAAACAGCCAAAGTTGTCTATAGGAGACAGGAGGTGTAGCTGAGGGATAATTTTGCCTAAACCAGAATGTTGGTGATGTAGTAGTTCATCTGGCTCACAATCCATCATAATTCACAGGTTACTGTAATGTGTGAAGTACAGAAAGAAAGTGATACGTTTTCTTGTCATTGTTTGGCTGTACTGCGAAAAAATAATGAGAATTAAAATCCACAGAAGTCAAGGAGGCTCAAAAGCAGTAATATCCAAGACAGCAGCCCTATTTTTTGGGCAACCCTAACCTAACTTAAGACATTATTATGTCAAAGGATATCTAATGATGGCATGTGTATATATAGATGGCAGAGGCTCATTTTATGAAAATTACAATACAGAAGAGTAGTGATTCAAGTTTCACTAAAGTCTGACTGGTACTATAGGAGGAGTAGTGATTCTCAGGAAAATGGTAACATGCCACTAAAATGGCGTACATGACCTTGACTTTGATAACAATTTGGGTGAAGACCCATTAGGTGATCACTGTTTGCAGCTTTGGTTAAATTCTGACCAATAGCATAGAAGTAGCCATACTTGTGGATGGATGTGTGGATGGATGGAGAGACAGATGGACACCTCACCATGGCATTAGCTCATCGGTCATTGAGTTAATTGTAAAAATGTGTAGTCTACACCTTAAGTTTATTTCATTATAGCCTATGTCTAGTTCTTGGTGCCTTATCTTTTTGATTTTGCTGAGCCTCAATAGTGGTTAAAAAAGGCTATTCCCAAGTCCATCTAGTTATAGATTCCAAATCAAAAAATGTAAAAGTGTTTTACCAGATTTGTTTGCTTTTGTACAAACACACTCTTCACATTTGTTAAGTATTGTTTATGATGAAAATATTTTCCTAAATATTATTTTTTTGTCTCATAATTTCAGAAATGAAAATGAAAATGCAAAGTTAAAGTACTAAATAATCACAAATGGCCTACAGCACAATAGTCATGTCATTTACACTTATAAGAAATGTTGATTGACTGTTTTATACTTAACAGGCTGTGATAGCTTCATTATAAGGTTTAAACATGTTGTTACCAGTCCATGCAGATTTTTTGGAGGTTAAAAAATGGCTCTTTTTTATAGTAAAAAGGTGCCAACCCCTGGGCTAAGTTTAGGGAAAAGCACTATTTGGATAGGGTTCAACACAAAAAGGAATTTTATAAGGTTAGTAAAATGTCAGTAGGATTTAAAATTGAGAGTAGAACTACATTTTCCTTTACGGATTTCACTTCTTCACACAGCAGCTCAAGGGTCTTCAGCATAAGCTGGATTCCTCTCTGTTTACTACTGTCAGTGATGACCCCCTTCTGAAGCTAGCAGAAGGAGGATGAGGGTGCCTACTGGTGATATGTACTGTAATGGACCAGGGCCATTTAATGGGATTTGACTCAGGTGAGTTGATAGGGTTAATAAATAATTTACAACATGTTATGGAAATTCATAATACAGCTTTAACCTGAGCTAAGCTAATGTTAAAAGATGAAGTTAATACACATTCTAATCAAGGCTTAGAAGAATTCTAATGCGCACTGTCTATTCAAAAGCAACTCCATTAACCAAAATTAATCTCAGATACCAAAGATTTAATCATAATTAATGGTTGAAAAGTGTTTTCCATTATCTCTCTCTCTTACACACACAAATTTGATCAGATTAAGTTTTGAGTGGTCAAATCATGCCACTTACTCAAATTGCAACATGTTTGTATCGCTGTAAGCACACATAAATAGTTCATGGAAGAGTTTTGTAACTTTGTAATTTTAATAGGAATGCTAGTCTTGTTCATGTTGAGTGATGTAGCACTGAAGTTGTGCTATGGACTCAGTAAAAAGGCCTTAAATCAAGAGATCATTCAGAAGTCTGTGAGAATATGCATCTGCATATTCACTGTATATGATGCCAGCTCCTGGGTCACTGCTTCCACCACCAACAACAGCAAATTGGACAAACTACAGAACATTGCCCTCAGAGCCATAGCTGATGCCATGAAGACAACGCTGATAGTGGAGATGGAAAAAAGAGAAGGCACTGAACCTCTGAAGACCAGACACAAGTGCAAAGTACTCATGCAGACAGAAGAGTTGATGCCTCCCGAACCATCTTCTGTACACGAAGTTGGCAGCTCCAACCAAGAATCGACTGAACAGGCAGAGCTTGAACCACCTGTCTAGAGAGCTGAGAAGGTCACAGGCAGATATCCTAGATGTGGACGTCAGTGTGGAAAACCACCTCACTAACAGAGACTGGAATGCAGCGACTTTCGTAGCCCGCATTGAGCTTCACGTCCCAGGCCTGGCACACCGACAGCAGCAGTCCTTGATGCAAGAGAAGGCTCTGACACTAGCCATGCTGGATGAACAATATCTACAGACTGGATGAAAATCTACGCAGATGGCTTGGCCGATAATGCTGTCAGGAATGGGGGATGCAGCATGTGCATTAGAACACCCACTGGACAAACGTACTCCTTCTCCAGGGCCATTGGACAGAGATGCTCTTACTTCAAAGCAGAGGTGCTATCTCTCCAAACAGCAGTGGAGTACATCACAAACAACAGACCTACCAAGACTGTCATTTTGACCGACTCCAAGGCAGCTCCTCAGTCACTGACATCCGATGCCCCAGACCGGGAGATACAGAAGCTACAGGAAGACCTGTTCTCCCTTCTTGAAGGTTGCACTTTGGTCCTGCAGTGGATCCCTGCTCACTATGGAATACAGAGAAATGAGATGGCAGACCAGCTGACCAAGACTGGGAGCAGAAGACCCCAGCAACCATCCTCCTCCACCTACAAGGAAGCCAAGACACTGCTAAAAAACAAGCAGAAAACAGAGTGGAAGAAGACAAGGGGCAACTATGACTCAGTCACTGACTCCAACAACCAGCTTCAATGCAGTGAGCAGACTACCATCTTTAGGCTGAGGATGGGCCATTGTGTCTTGCGTGCCTTCATGAATCATACTGGCATCGCTGCATCAAGCTCCTGTGACTGGGGGGGGTGGAACAGACAGTTCAACATTTCCTCCAGAACTGTCCCTTGCTGGTGGTGCAGAGAGAGCAGACATGGTGCAGGAGGTGTCAACCGCCAGTAAGCTGTGGGGAACGGCAGAAGTCCTGTGCCGCATCGTCAAGTTTACAGCCTCATGTGGACTGAGGCTATAGAGCTGCCAGATTGATCACGAGAGAGAGAGACTGCATATGCAGTGCCACAATCATCTTTCCATCCATTTTTCTCAGTGCTTATGACTTATGATCTACCAAAGATCACAGATTAGTACAGCAGCAGTTAAAAGGGAGTCTTTAAACTGATGATTGATGGTACTGCATTTGTGCCCATTGGTATTTGCCTAGGTAGAACTTGTGCATCATCCTTCAAAAATCCAACAGCACATAGCTCGACATGGATGTTGCTGTGCATAGATTGGTTGAAAAGTAGGCTGATACAGGAAAGTGGTAAATGGAGATCCCAACATAGAGGGAGAAGTGCAGAAAAACCTCAATCAAAAAATAGCATGAAAATCATAAACAATATCTGCAGTGGACATTTTTTTATTTGTTTTATAAATTTGGTTTCTCTTCAGCTCTTTGTATGTTATAACCGCGGTCTTCTCTGCAGCTAATAACTGCAGACCAACAACTGCAAGCAAGAGTAACCCACAGACCAGTTGCCTGTGACACTGCCCCCTGGTGACAGTATATAGCTACAACATGTAGACTACATTCTGCAAAGCTGTGCATAGGCTCACTATGCACAGCTTAGGCAACTATCACATTATTGTAAATCGGACATTATACAGCAACAGTTTTATCTGCATGATGCTACTACTTTGTATAGCCTAAACAAAACTTATATTATATTTATTTAGAAAGTAATATAGTGTAATAGATGTGATGACCTCCTTTATTCTGTCAGACTTCACTGTATCAAATATTAAACAAAAATATGGCATGCAGGGAATGGTGGATAAAAGAGGAAGTTGATAAAAGCTCTATTGTCCAAACAAATAACTAGACAAATAAATAAACTAGCTCCCAGTGGTCACTCTGCAACCACTAAAGGTATATCCTTGAAAAGCCACTGTTGAATGTTGACTTGAACCAAAGCCACTTGATGTGATGTGAGGCTAGATGGTCAATTTTTTGTTTGTTTTTCTTTTTTAAAATGGAAATTGGATTAAGCTGACTCCATAATATCCCTTATTTGTTTTATTATGAATTTCAGCAACAGCAGACAGCAATGGTGGCAGAGACAACACAGTATCACCATGAAAGTGTATGATCCCCCAGTCAATTTGGCTTTTGTTTTGTGCAGATTGGACAAATAGTTAGAGATATGGCCACAAATGTTTTGTTTTTTTTTAAATTACAGAAAACACCACCAATTGGTGCCAATCTGTATTTTCAAAATGTCTGAAAATCTAATCAGTTCCACATCTTATGGAGGTCTATCACTGTGCCTAAAATTCAGCATCCTATGTTAAATAGGTTTTGCACAATTGCAACGAAACGAAGGAATTGCAGCAGCAAAGGTGACGGTGCTGATGATTCCATCATATACCTGCCTTTTGGGGATATAATACATGTACACAAGTCTGCCTTCCTCAGAAAATACAAGGTGCTCTTCCATTGCTGACCCCTTCCAGTAAAGCTCTAAAGAGGTGATGAGCTGATTACCTTGGGCAGATACACTGCAACCAGATGCAGTCCTTAGTAAAAGGTGTTTTGCTTTCTCATAGATGTTACGTAGATATAGGTCCCCAAAGTAAACACTGAGTAATTTGAAAATGTGTTATGAAACAAACAACCTCTGTACCAATCCCTGATAGCACAAGCCCCTGATAGTCATAAAAATTATCAAGGCATGCCCTCTGTTCTCAAATAAAACAGCTGCACCTGCAGCAACAAAGCAGAAGTAATAACATCATCTAGTCTAAGCAGCAACTGACATGAAAGGCAACGTTTTTGCTCGGTTTGCTAGCTTGTGTTTATCTTTGGCAATCAAAGAGATATAAAGGTGGGGGTGACAGAGCTGCCTATGCTCGGCTGTCAGACATCAAGATGTTTTTGGTCGTTTGTGTTCATTCTTTTGTACATCTTTTTAAAAAAAAAACAAAAAAAAACAGTATAGAATAAGTCCACATGTTATTGCTCTAAAAAATACAGTAGAGATAATAAAATCAACACATATTCAGGTAAAATGTTCTCTTATGTCTCTGAACATTTATGAAGCAAGGGAATCATATGATCAAATGGAATTCTTCATGCCTTAGTCTTTTTTTCTCCAGCTGTCTCTAGTGTTGTCATGCATACTTCTTTTTTCTTAACAAATTACTGAACTACAAGCTATACGTGGGTAATAAAAGTGAATAAATATATAACTAAATAAAACAAAGAGTAAAATGTTTCATTTTTCTTCTCTTGGACTTCGACATCTCCATTATCCAACAATTAACGAGCTATAAGATACATCAGGGTAGTGCCACCGTGATCTGGCAGGGTGCTGGCTGGCACGAGCAGGGTGCTAATTTTCCCAGCGTTAAGAGCTGTAATTATGCAAACGCTGCTGGGTGCCCGCGAGGCGCTAACAGCCCCCCGTTCCAAGCGACAGTCCCAACCTTTTATGAGATCCTCAGCGGTTCAGAGGCTAATGAAACTGTACGATCCGCCCTGCTAGCGGGCCCCCTCTCCCACCGCCACTCGGGATCATGGTGTCATTACGTGGTGAAGAGGCCCTGTGGCAGCTATCGAGCAACGTGGAGCACGAAAGCGTGAAACATTTATAGAGAGCAGGGACAGGGAGTGAGAGAGAGTAGCACTTGACCTCCTCACTGGCCCTGTACCGTACCTCTCTGTGTGTCTCTCCATGTAAATAACATCCCTCACTCTGAGGGAAGAGCTCTTTTCTCAGTCTCATCCAAAAGACATGCAACAAACAGCGAAAAGAAAAACAAAACATAGGGATTTAGATTGTTATGAGGACAGTTATCGAATCAGTCTAATGAGACGAGTGGACTTTCCTTATAAGTGCTGAAAATATATACAAGTCATTCAACATTTAATGTTTTCTGTATTATTTTCATTGCCTTCCATCTCATTCGTTACTACTTTTGCCCATCCGGTTGCTACGCATGAATGCAACATACTCACTTTTATACAGAACTTTTCTAGTCATACTGACCACTCATTTTAAGCATACATTCATAAACCACTTTACTGAATACACTTTAAACACCCCACTATTTAGAATTGCCAATTAACCTCTTTGGATTGTGGGAGGAAGCCAGAGTACCTGGAGGAAACCCGTTCAGGTGTAGGGAGAACATGCAAACTCCACACCACACAAAGGCCCCAGCTGTGGTTTGAACCTGGAGTCTTCTTGCTGTGAGTAAACAGCCCTAGCCACCACACCACTGTGATTTGGAATCTAAGTAGTCCATCCCCAAACAGAGCCAGAGCAAAAGGCAAGAGGGCATTTTGCCGTAGACGTTCCTGTAGTGGTGCACTTTGTAGTCTGTTTTTAATATAACTGTTGTACAAGTTTAAGATTTATATGGTGGGATAGTTAAAGAGAAGAAGAAGAAGATATGAAACTCTAAATGACATTTTTTAACACACCCAGTTTCTTGGCGGGTGCCTCCACTACCATGTTTTTAAGGTCTCTATATACACAGAAAAGTGCAACAGAGTCTGGGTTGCTATAGTGCACCTCTGGGACATTTGTTGTGGTCATTAGTCTGCTGCCTTAATAGCACCCTCCCTTTTTAAAAGACAATTAGCCACAAGACCATCAGTAACTACATATCTAGAAGAACAAAGCTCAAGGAGCAGCAGTCTGTTGGGAGACTCAGTTGGACACCAGAGGGTTGATGAGGACTGCTGGTTCAAGACCCACCTGGACCTGGAGGCCAGCTCAAGACCCACCTATTCAAGACCCCATTCTGGACCCATGGAAGGGGATTGGAGGCTGGAGAGGCATTGGCTGCTCCCCGCGAGCACTGCCAAGGTGCCCCCTGAGCAAGGCACCAAACCCCTACATTGCTCTCTCTGGTGCCTGTGATTGGCAGCCTTTGTTCACTCACCTCTTTCACTGCATGTTCATTGGCCTCCTGCATGTATAGTGTGTAAAAAAACAAAAAGTGTTTGTGTGGATTGTAATTTCCTGATATAGGGATTATTAAAGTATGTCTTTGTCTTATTCTCTCTGCTTCCCAGAGCTACCCAGATTCCAATTCATTTTTTAGCTGTGCCAAAACCAGCCCCATATACAGAGGCCTGACCCAACAACCTACAGGACCCAGAAGATCTGCTGCCAATGTCTTGGTGGCAAACATCAAAATACACCCCCAGATGTCCTGTATCCATGCCCCAATGGGTAGAGCTATTCGTCCATCAAATTTTTTATCCTACATCCTCCAGTCTGACAAAGCCTCAGTGAGCGAAATCATGAACCCCACAATTTCCCCTGGTGTTTAATGTGTGAATGTGACTGTTAAAGCACTCTGCATAGTATAAATAGCACTGTTAAAGGGGTGACTATGCAACAGAGAGACTCATTCTGTTATGGCACTGATTCTCCAGGTCTGTGAAACTCTACTGGAGGGATTGAACATCAAGAAACCTCATTTGGTGTTTTGATGATGGTGTTGGAGAGTCTTGTGCAACACACAAGTCTAAACTATCTTATACAATAATGAGCAAAAGTCTTGAGTCACCCCTAATTTCTATATGTTACTAGAAAAATTGGAATTTGGTGCAACAGTTTTTGAAACATGCAAACATGAATGGAAATACAGTACAAGAGGCAAAACAGTTTCTAAAATTCTAATGAGCCTGAATGTCAGTATTTAGTATGACCACCTTTATTCTTCAACACAGCCTGAAAGACACCCCAAAGCTCTTCTTTGAATGACTTTTGTTTTATTTGTCAAAAACATCCCATGTATCAAATTTGGATTCATCACCTGTTGCCACTTATTTTCAGTCCAGTTCTTGAGTAATTTGGCATACCTCCACCTTTTCTCTCTGTTTCCCCTCTTTAGGAATGGCTTCTTGAGAGACACACTTCCACCGAGACCGTTTCTGATTAGAGTTTGGCAAACCATCAATGGATCAACTGAAGGGCCAGATGCATCTTTTAGGTCCTGTGTCTGGATTTTTTCCTCTCTTAAGAACATGACCTTTAAGTACTGTTGTAAATAGGTTTTTTTTTAGGTCTGACACTTCTTTTTGTCCTCCGCTGGTCCAGTTTCCTCTAACTTTTTACTTGCACTGCACACCATGTCAAGATATGCCAAGTTTTGTTTAGCCAAATTAATTGCTTGAATGAATCTGTTAAGAATACCTCCTCAGTGCAAAGACTAGATTATATATCAGTGAAAACAGAGCCAATGTCCAAAGAAAATTTTGAAAGACCTTGGAGAACTATTGCTCAAGACCACTTAAAAAAATCCAGAGTGTCTAGTTCCTTGGAATCAAAATATAAATAAATAAAGGGTGGCTTGAGACTTTTGGTCTTTTGGGATTTTTTGGGAACTAATGAGTGTGAAAGCCATGATATATGCTTCACATCATTTTTATACTCATCAGACTATGTGGCGATCTCCAGGGCCCTATTGTAGGAAGCACTGTCATTCTGGAAGAGACTGCTCCCACGAGCTTAGTAATCATGGAATAATGATCACCTAGAACAACTATGTTGGCAAAATCAAGTTTTTCCTAAAACTTCCCTAAAATATGATTTACTTTGGCTTGTAGATTTTCCTTCATTGAAAAAAAAAAGAGTCCAAACCGTGAAAGAGTATGTGTTCATCAGTATGTCATGACTAGGTGGATGAATGACAAACATGTTGAAGGGCAGACATGGTGAAAGAAGTGTGATAAAGTGGAGTCTGAATTACTGCCTCACAGTAAATTAATGGCATAGGGCCGCACTCTCAGACAGAGAGGCAAGCGATCAGATGAGTTCTGAATAATGACACAGAGAAGCAGTAATCTCTAACTAACACACCGATCTCAGCAGGTTAGAGCAAGGACATAAAACAAGAAAAGTCTTCTCCAAGGCTATAGAGGTTATGATGTAAAAGATCAAGGATGAAAGTTCATTATGAAAAGCTGAAAATTGCCACTCTGGGTTAAACGAACTTTACTCCCTATAAGGGTATCCTGAGGCCTCATTTTGACCTAAAGACCACGTTTGAATTCTGCAATGCTAACAAGAAAATTCACACTTACATACTGTAAGAGGCAGCAGAGTGCAGATTTCTGAGAATGTACGCTTTGAGAATAGCTGAGCTGCAGCACAACTGAACGCTTTCATTTTCAACTGAAATACAGCCCAAGGAAAATGGGAAACCTTTGGTGTACGAAGTCTCTTTTCTCTCCTGCCTCATCTCATTTTATTTTCTTCTCTCCTCCATTTCTCGGCTGCGCTGAACTGAACTCACAGAGCCACGCTCCCATTCTTTAAGAAAAAAAAAAGTGAGAGTTTGGAAATGAGTGCTGGTTAAAAAAGCTGTATCTCTCTTTTCTCTCTGTGTCTCTTGGCTGGTGTTTGCCAGAGATAAGCTCAGTAAAGAGTGTCTCTGTCTGCATGTCGACATAGAGTATACACCTCAGTGACCGTGTCATTCATCTCCCTTTATTGCTGAAGTCTGTGTGCATGTATCCTTAACTTGTGATGGATTCAGTCCTCCAGGGGGAACTTTTAGAGTTTCAAACATGCTCCGTGACACACATGCTTTGCTGTATGTCGTTTTGTGTCTTTATGGAGGGACATCCCCCCTGTCCCTGCACTCTCAGCTGCAGCCCTGGCATCACGCCTTGTGTTTTGCAGCACTAGCCGCCAGATTGATCCGGCTTTAATGAAGAGTCCTTCAGCCTAGGTGACATCATTAGCTGCTCGTGGGCCACTGTGGGGCACTTGGCACAGCTCCGCGTTTCACTTCTGGGAAAATAGGTCAGTCTGAGTGACAGACAGAGAGCGTCCAATAGAGTTGGCCAGCAAACTAGAAAGAGTGCCAGACTGCTGGATGGTGATGCCCTTCAGACACCTGTGACTGTGTTTACAAAACATTCATCTCTCAACTGCAAGTACTTCTGAAGAGCCATGAACCATTTCAGTGAGAAGTTTTTGCTAAGAATGCAAATCTCTGGCAACTTTAGTGAGTTTACACTGCTTGCTGAGAATTTCAACTCACTGACAGCTGACAAGATGCCACTGCTTGTTTATGACTAAATCCTACCCCCCCCACACACACACACACACACACACACACTTTTTCCTTACATAAAATGTTTCTGTAACTGTATCAGTGTCAAATACAGGAACTTGCAGGAGTTTGCATGTTCTGTCTGTGCCTATGTGGGTTCTCCCCAGCTTCTTCTTCATCGGATTGTTGGGGTTTTCTCTCTAACACTGTAGGATCTTTACATTACAGTGTAAAGATCCTACAGTGTGAATTGGCGCTGTATAAATAAAATTGAATTAAAGTGAACTGAATTCTTCCCACTGTCCAAAAAAACGTGCGTTAGGTTAACTGGAGACTCTAAATTGGCCATAGGAATGAATGTGAACATGAATGGTTGTCTGTCTATCACCCTGTGATTGACCGGCAACATGTGCAAGGTGTACCCCCGATCTCGCCCTGTGATGCCTATGGGATAGGGTCAAGCTCCCCAAGGACCCTAACTCGGGTAAGTGGGAGAAAATGGGTAGATTAATACCTCTTTTTATATTTTAATTTTATATGATGACACTGTTATTCTTAGCTTACTCACAGGTAGCTTTGATATTTCCAGCCATATATGCTGGAGTGGACAGGCTCGTGACCTGGTGTGATGAGCTGCATTTGCACATTAAAATGTAACTTCAGCTACTCCCTTATATTCTCCCCATGGGGTCACCACAGCGGATTAATCTGCACTGATTATTTGGCAAAGGTGTTGTACACCGGATGCCCTTCCTAAAGCAATCCTCCATGGCGAGAGGGGCTTGTGTCTCCACCTGGAATCGACCCACTGTATTTTCCCATTAATGTGCAAAAAATTAAGAAATTATTATACATCACAAATCAGTTGGAGATGAGAACTCTTACCTGCACACAAGTGTATGAGAATCCATCAGCATGTCAATTTTCTCCAGAAAGTCAGTTTTTGGTGTACATCAATTTTGCATTCTAAGTTGTTACAATAAGGCATTGCCAGTTGGTTTGGAAACCTAAGTCCCAAGTCAAAAGCTCAAATTATTATTTTGGTTAGATGGTAGGACGTATCATGGGAGTGACTTCAAGACATTTTAAAACTGTGTGTGCTATCAATTTATACAAGACACTGCACCTTTGGTTGCTCCTTGTATTTCCCCAAGGGGTCTCCTCAGTGGATGAATTCAAATCAGTAATGTGGCAGAGGTTTTACACCAGATACCCTTCCTGACATAACCCTCCATGGTGAGAGGGGCTTGTGACCCCACCTGAAATCAAATCAGGGACATTTTGCTTGTAAGGCAAATGTGTAAACCACTACATTATGGAATAACAGCTACAAGAATTCACTGCTGAATCCTGAACGAGGGAACTGAAATCTATACTTCTTAACATATGCTTTTTTATAGGTTTTATTGTAAACTGCAATAATGACAATAGATATGACATTAATTGCATGAGACAGAGGTAGGATGCAAAGTGGGTTGCAGCTCTATAGTATGTTGGCAGGCATAGGGAACCTTTTGAATTTATTAATTGGATGCATAGAAGGGTATCAGTTGAGCCTTCAGCTGTTGGGATGTACAGTAACTCTGATCTTCCAGGATGATCTTTCTCATGGTCTGTCTGAAGTATACTGTATTAAAACCCTCATACATGTAACACCTTTATCACATAATTCGTGTTCTCCTTTCCCACACTGGGGTTGACTTGGGGGCAGTTGACCTCTGTAGTGCTAGCAATTCAATACATGTGACCTCACATTAAAGCCGTAATAAAAAAGACTCGACACTGCGCTTCCTTGACTTGGCCTAAGGCAGCAAAGGTCATATCAGGTCAGGAGAGTTCACAAATCTGAAAAATATTTTGGGACACCTTTTTAAATATCTTATTTCAGATCTGCATCTTGAAATTTGATAGTCCTAAACATACTTTCACACAGGAAAGCTGTATGGTGACCAGACTGAGTAAGCTCCACCCACATGGGCCTATAAGCTATATAAAAAGGCATCAGAATTGATTTGTAAATATAAATTGACCCAGATCTGTGATCTGAGAGTCCACTGAAAGGAAGCAGGGAGTAAGTAAAAGTCACGGAAATGTGTTTTAGAGGAAAGCTGAACTAGAGGAGGCTGCAGAGCCATATCATCCATCTAACTGTCAGCATCTCACCAGGCAAAAATCACCACGCCTTCATGTCTGTCCCTGCCCTCTCTCCCTCCCTCTCCATTTCAACCCTGTACTGCCCCCTCTGCCTGCTCTATTCATATACACACAAAAACACACAGGAGCTGAACATTGTAATTTTCACTCAGCAGCTGTTTTCGCCTGCCATAAAAGTGACATCCCTCTAGCTCTTCTCTTTTCTCTCCCACATTTTCATCCTTCCTTCCCGCCACACTGTCCATCCATTTGTCCATATATACTTTATTTCCCTCCCAAGCTGCTGATTTTCCTTCTTAGCTTTTCCAGACTGCCAGCGGCTCAGAGCATATCAGCCTATGTGGTGCATCTATTGAGATGAGTGCAGCATGTGTGTGCAAATGATATGCCAATGCTGAACTTTGCATGAACCATTATGCATATGTTCTGAGTTTAGGGGCAATATTTTAAGTTGCAGACTGAGAAACAAAAGGCAAAAGAAGCAGTGGATTTTGCTGCTTATAGTTAAAAATAGAAAACAATTTCCACTAAATGTTGTTTGTGAGAAACATGGCACAAGTCAGAGCAAATTTGTATTGATTATCTTAATGTAACTTTTTAATTAATCGTAAATATTAACAAGCTTTAAAGGGGGTTTTATGTGAAAATTTAAGAATCCAGGTGGGGTCTCTGAGATTTCTTGTAACCAACAGGATTAGTGCTTTATGACTGCCCCCCTTCACTTTCACTTAACAATCCCCCAGATGCCTAATTGTTTCCCTAATGATGGTGGGCCTAATGGGACTGTTTATGGTATTCATTTGATAGCTCTGGCCCAGTAATTAGACTGCACCTCACTTCATTAAACAGCAGGGAGGAGGGACTGGGCCTGGTGGCACATACAGTATGTGTGCATGCAGTAGGGAAAAAAGTGAATTTTAAAACACGGTCCGGATGACACACACACACACACACACACACACACACACACACACACACACACACACACACACACACACGCGCGCGCGCGCATAGACCAAAAAGAAAACGAAATTTAAATAAATTAAAAAATGACCGGAGG
>VUQH01016397.1:8129-19977 GCA_015106775.1 Etroplus canarensis | reverse complement strand
TTAAATTAATTAGTTAAAAGGGGGGGTGGGGGCTACATTATACAGCATTTGCAAATCATTTCAGAAAAATCTAGCACTTTCATTTGTCATGATATTCATATATGGTTCCCAGAGTTTGTCAGAGTCTTTTCATTTGCTCTTGGGATCACTGGTGTTTTGGTCCATCTCATAGCCACAACCAGTTCTTTAGTCTTTGTCACATTAAGCTGCAGATGGTTTTGTTGCCCACCACAGTCCTACATTCTTTCTCATCTCTCTCTGATATACCCCACTACTGCAGAGTCACCAGAAAACTTCTGAAGGTGGCAAATCTGTGTGCAGCAGCTAAAGTCTGTGGTGTAGATGGTGTAATAAAGGATTCTGATTTTGGTTCTGATTTAAACAAGTACAAATAATTTTACCAGCCTGGCCACTTTATTAGGTACTTTTGCTTTCAGAACTACCTCAGTCCTTCCTGGCATAGATTCAACAGGGACCTGAAACATTCCTCAGAGATTTTGGTCCAGTATGACATATCACCAGTGTTGCAGATTTGCTGGTAGCACATCCATGATGAGAATTTCCCATTCCACCACATTCCAAAGGTGCTCTATAGGAATAAGCTCTTGACTGTGGAGGCCATTCGAGTACGGTGAAGTCGTTGTCATGCTCAGAAAACCAGTTTGATATGATTTGAGCTTTGTGATGTGCTATAATGCAGTAAGCAGTCATCAGAATATAGTACACTGTGATAATAAAGGGATGGTCTTGGTCAGGAACAACACTAGGCTGTGGCATTTAAATGATACTGAGTTTTTACTTAGAGGCCCAATGTGTTCCAAGAAAATATCCCCCACACAACATCACCATCTGCAGTCTTAACCGTTGATACAAGGCAGGATGGATACATGCTTTCATGTTGTTTATGCCAAATTATGACCCTACCATCAAAATGTTGCAGCAGAAATCAGGACTCAGAAAAGGCAGATTTATCCCAATTTTCTTTTGTCCAATTTTGGTGAGCCCCTTCAAATTGTAGCCTCAGTTTCCTGTTCTTAACTGATAGGAGTGCAGTCTGGTGTGGTCTTCTGCTGTTGTATCCCATCTGCCCAAAAGTTCATAGTTGTACATTCAGAGAATCTCGTCTGCATGCCTTAGTGCTAATGAGCGATTGATTGAGTTACTTTTGTCTTCCTGTTGGATAGAAATCAGTCTGGGCAATTTGCTCTGACCCCTGGCATCAACAAGGCATTTTCGCCCAGAGAACTGGCAGTCACTGGACAGTTTCTTTTTTTCACACCATATTCCTTACACCTTAGAGATGGTTGTGTAGGAAAATCCCAGTAGATTAGCAGTTTCTGAAATACTCTGACCAGCCTGTCTGGTACAAACAATCATGCCACGTTCGAAATCCCTCAAGTAGCCTTTCTTCCCCTTTCTGTTGCTTGGTTTGAACATTATCAGGTCATCTTGACCATACCTGTATGCTTAAATGAGGTTGCTGCCATGTGATTGGCTGATTACATATTTGTTTTAATGAGCGATTGAACAGGAGTACCTAATAAAGGGGGCAATCATTGTATATATAAGTGTCAAAAGTAATATATTATTTTTATAATATGCATATATATATATAAATGACTAAATAAATTAATTAAATTGGCTCAAAATCTATTATCACATAATTTTTCCTTTATTGTTTACATGTGCACTATATATTCTCAATACACATGCTACCCCACTTCTGTGGGCTATAAGTAACATGGTGTATTATATCCATCATCCTGATACCACATGAGTCACTGGCCTATAAATAGTTATAATAATATGACCTTGATAAAGACAAGTTTCTTTTCTAGCTCTTTCCTGTATACTAGTATGTCTTTAAGTGTGCTGATATTTGTAGATTTATTTGTTGTAATTGCAAGTACTTTTATTATATTTACTTAATTGTTTTACTGTTTCTTTACTATGTTTATTTTGCCTCTTTCTGTTATTAATACTTACACCCCACTATCATTTAAACACATTTTCATGATGTGGACAAAAGTACTGGGCCATGTGCACTTACAGGAGCTTTTATTCTAAATCCATAGGGATTAATATGGAGTTGTGCCCCTTTTGCAGCTATAACAGCTTCCACTGTACTGGAAAGGATTGGATTTGGAGATAGTTAGGAGGTCTACATTTGTTATATTTTCCCTCACCATCTCTCCACTTCTGTCAGTTCTTCAGGAATCTGCTAACCTGCCTGCCCTCCTCAATATCCAATATTTTTTTTTAGTTCCCTCCTCTGGAGTACCGTGACCTGGCCTGCAGCTCAGACACCACCCCACCCCAAATTCCCCCTTGTTTAAATAAACATTTGAAAGCTTCACGTTGTGGTCTGTGTCACACTTTTGAGGCCATCCTTTGTGTAAATCTGACAGTCCAGTGGGGTTGAGGTCAGGGCTCTATACAGGGCAATCAAGTTCCTCCACACCAAACTCATCCAGCCATGCCTTTATGGACCTTGCTTTGTGTATTGGGGCACTGTAGTATTTGAACAAAAAAGGGCCTTCATCAGACTGCTCCCACAAAGTGAGAAGCATAGAATTGTTTAAAATGTCTTGGTAAGCTGAAGCATTAAGATTTCCCTTCACTGGAGCTAAGAGGTCCAGGCCAGCTGTTGGGGAAAAAACAAAACAAAACATAGTATTATTCCTCCTCCACCAAACTTTACAGATTGCACAATGCAATCAGGGAGGTAACATTCACTGGGCATTCAACAAACCCAGACTTGTCCTTCAGACTGCACGATGGAGAACAGTGATTCATCATTCCACAGAACATGTTTCCAGAGTCCTGTGGTAACATGCTTTACACTTCTCCATCCTACACTTGGCATTGTGCTGAACTAAGGCTTGCATGAAACTGCTCAGTCATGGAACTCGTGGTGCAGTTTTTGTGCTGATAACGCCAGGGGAGGTTTGGAACAATGTGCCTCAGCACTCGACAACCACAGTCTGTTTCTTTCAGTGGTCTACCACTTCATAGTTGAGTTGCTAAGCTATTGTAGTGGTTTTATTAGCAAAAGTATCACTTACAGTTGGTGGAATATCTAGAGGAGAAATAATCATTAACTGACTTGTTGCAACAGTGGCATCCTATTCAGTGAGCTCTTTAGAATGACCTTTCACAAATGTTTGTAAAGGCAGACTGCATGGTTGATGCTTGAATTTATACATCCATTGGTGTGGTACTGAATGAAACACCCTGAATTCAGTGATAAAGATGTTGCCCAGTGCTTTTGTCCTTAAGCCTGTACACTGGCTTTGCTGTGACTTAGCTGGATCCCATATCTGTGTTTGTTTGCTCATGGTCTACATCAATTTTCATCAAAATCCAACATGTTACTGTTTATATAAGGAGCAGAAATCTATGAATCTCAACAGCTCCAAAACCCCAGATTCACTACCAGTTAGTTGTGCATACAATAAATTGATTCATTTAAACATTATTTTTCAGAGGAATTTGTGACATCACTTTAAAGAATGTGGGAATGTGAGTGTTTTTTTTAAATTATATCTACTTTCATAAACTATCATATGTTAAGTTATTTTCATACTGCACAGTAACAGTGATTACTAGATGTTGAGATTTCTGCAGACGTTATATGAGCATTATTAAACAAGCTATGTGGTTCCCATGACTCCCATTAGTGTGGGAAAAACTCATTCACACACAGGCTCTCCATTCCCACAGTCTGGGTAAATGACAACGCCTATTCCTGGGTTTGGTATGCTGGCAAATTTAGGTGCACTGTGCCATCTCTTAATTTGACAAATTTTCCTCAGCACACTGTACAGCAGAGCAGGAAGATTCTGGTTCTTAGAGCACGGGTCTCGTTTTTGCAGAGCACATCTTGACGAAATAAGAGTGGCTTTGTTCTCCTGCTTTTATTAGCTGACTAGGTTGTCCCCGGGGAGGGACTTCAGTTCCACTGTAAGGTCCCTTTGTGGAGAAATTCTGCTCTACAGTTCTGATTGTTTGGTTTTCTGAACGTATCTGAAAAAAAACACAAACCTACTTATAAACAAGACTTGTAGGATATCTTTGATGACCCACACAAACATTTAAATATAGTTGAATTGTAGAGTTTAATTCAAGAGTTCATTGTGTTTTACACTACTGAAACTTGTTCATCAGCCTTTTATTTTTGGCAGTCATACGATGTCACCATTTGTGCTGCTTGCAAACTTGTTGGACTGGCTTGTGGCACATCACATAATAATTAAACCTGGTCCACCCTTTTAGGTTTATAGGTCAAGCCATTATTTTAATCCTTTGCAACGGTTTACTGAAGGAAAAAACTAAAATGCTGTACATTTATAGGGAATCAAAGTTACTAGCTTGGAGTTTTATATATCCAGGCAGGCCTGCTGCAACTAATGGTAAAGATATTTCTGACACATGACCAGTAGTCACAGGTTTCTTATAACCCACTGTCCTATCACATGCGCAAATTTAATCAATGCAATATGACTGAGTGCAATGAACAAAATTGATAAATCTAATCTGAGAGGGTGTCAAGCTATATTTAACATCTGCTTTAAAGGAATTTCTTGAAAATATGGTAGTAGGTTAAGTGACCTTGAGTTTGACAGTATGATGACAGTGAAAAGCTCACAAGCTATCTCAAAAGCGAGTCTGAGAACTAAGAATGTAGCGCAGATGAATAAATTAAATACCTTACTGAACAGAAAGTGTTATTCTTTCTAAGTTTCCTCATTGCCACCACCATCCTTTGTCAGAGGAAATTTTATCAGATTGATCATTTCCAAAGGACATTTTCACATGTGATTGAAGTGTTTGAATATGTGGACCAAGTATTACTCATTGGGAAGTAGAACATTAGTTTACATGAGAGAGGAAAGGGGTTCCATATTTTGCAGAAACTCTGAAAATACATTTGTAACTTTAAGCACACAAAAACAACATATGGAAAAAATATTCCAATTACAAAGCAAAACTGGAGTGTTATTTCTGGATCAATTGAGTTGCAGCTTATGATCACCTGGGGTCTTTGTGTGTAGAGTTTGCACTTTTTCTCTGTGTCTGTGTGGATTTGCTCCAGTTTTTTTTTTTTTCCCACAGTCCAAAGACATGCTTAGCTTAACTGATTATTCTAATTGATTGTCTTTGGATAGGGGTGGATGTAGTGCTTAAAGTCAGGGGCAGTTCTAAGGGGGGCCTGGGGTGGCACTGACCCCCACCCCTCATCCCCTTGAATTTGATAAATACATACATTTTTAAAAATGTTTAAAAAAATGTTGTCATGTTAATGCAATCACTGATGGGTCTGGCTCCTCCTCAGTATATCACTGTAAATATAGGAGTGTAAAATTTCAAATAATACATGCAGTGAAAGCTATTAGTTTGATTACAAATGGAAAACAATAAGTGTGTAAGTTTTTAAAGATGGATTCCTCCTCATGTACGTCACAGTGATTTTGTTCACCACCTATCATTCCCTAACTCCTTTACTTTGAAAACTGCAAATAAAAGATGTGAGACACTGTTCTTTATTTGTGCAACTATGTAAAGTTAAATTTATGTACAGCTCTAACCAGACTACATTTTATTAGGCCCGCTGACTGCTGTTATCTGTTGTGCTTCTTGTGCTATATTATTATGGGGCAGCAATATTTCCTAATGTGTCTGTATAGAGGCAGGAGGTCTGTGCACATTATAATCATTATAACTCACTGAATTTTCAACCAGTTTTCAAGTGCTTATTTTTCATCTTTTTGTGGTTTCCCATGAACACCCCCTGACTGGTTGCTGGACACACCCCGTCCCACCCTATTTAGAAAATCCTGGAAACGCCCTTGCTCAAAATGCACAGAATGAAAAGAGTAAATCGCAGTATGAATGTTCGATGTGGTTTGCATAGTCCAGGTCTAAAGACTTCAAGAGCGCCGTATAAATGTCAGACCGCTACACCAATCAGCTACATCCATTTGGTCCCGCCTTTTCAGAATTGAACCAATTAGTGAAGCGAATGGGTAGCCCACAACGAAGACCAGCCAATCATAGCGCCGCTCTTTGCATAGGTATTACAACCTGCAGACAATTTCTCTGCTCAGTACAGTGTATTATGTTGGGTAAGGAGTTAAGGTGTAATTAACTGGTGTTAGTCCGCCAATTGATTTGAAAGATTACGATTTTTAAATTGATTCCCCCCCCTCGCTGCCGCGCAGTGGAACAGTCGGGGCTTTGAGGACGCTTCGTAATTTTAAAGCCCAAAATAGTCGACTACTGTTTTGTTGATGTCATCCGCGACAGAGCTCTAGCGACCTTCAGTTTCTAAGCAAGAAAACAAAGACTCGTTCCGGGGTTTATTTTTCTCTTTTGTTTTGGCTATCAGTGACTCTGGTGGCGAGGATGGGACTGTTTCTACACGGTATCCTGCTGTTATCTGTGTGCGCTTTCGCAGCCGGCGTAGATTTTCAGCCGGGATCCAAACCCTTCGGACAGTCGGTTTTTGTGAGGCATTCAAACACTGAAGAGAAAGCTGCGAAAATCGCGAAGAGGTCTCTGCCTGCATGGCTGGCCCCATCACCAATTCACAGGGTAAAAAGAAGAAGCGCCGACCAGGGCGATTCGTGCAAAGCTCTTCAAGGATCTGACACCAAGTTAGCAGGAAACACCCACGGTGTAAGTTACCAAACTGAGGTCCTGTTACACTTCGCACGTCTGACAAGATGACGTGCAGGTGCTAAACAGGTGCATAACTAGGCCTGATGGATTGTTTAGTGCACTCACCTTCACCAGTGGACTCACCTGTTTTCCTTTTACCTGCATGCCCGGGAGTTTAGAATGTATAAAACCGTATTTTTTTATCTGCAGAAGTACCTCATGTATGTATAAAAATCATTTGCAGTGTCTCAGTACTTTTCCCCAGGCCTAGGCAGTCATTAAAAATATCACATTGCCTTGTTGCCTAACACCTCTGGGCTGCTAAGATTTCTTTTCTTTATTGTTTGGTGCGGGGAGGGACACTGTAAGGAATTTTCCTCGTGCTTTAGGTTTGCATTGGTTCCACAGAATGACAGCCAGGCCTCTCCAAAGGCTGCTGTTATTGTTATATATGTTGTTATTGTTTTAAAGCATTAAGCTGTGTTTAACTGTCCCGCTTTTCTCTGCCTTCCCGAGTAAATATCCCGGAATGTTTACAGGAGAACCGGCCCAGGGGAATCCATGTGACTGGCTGTGTGGTGGTTATTTTGTAATTAAAGCTGTGTTTGTGTGTTACTGAAAGCAGTTAGCAAGCAGAGAGTCTGTTAAGATACAGACACTATGCTTTGTTTGTTTGTAACACAGAATCTAGCCAGGAAAAGAGAACCTCTGAATTAACATAGTTTATGAAATATCTAGGGAGCTATTTAATGCTCTCCACAAAGCAAACAAGAGAGTCTTGTGCTGCTCATTTCCCTAGTTCCTCATTGCCATGTGATCAACTTTGCATTGCAATCTTTGTATGCTCGGCCCCAGTAATCTGAGTTTGACAGAATTCCCAGAGGCTCGGTGAGGTTACCGCTACAACTCCTACCAGTACTGAAGCTACTTATGCTGACAGAGACCCACTTAAACAGCTTGACTGTCCACACAGTTGAAGAATGCACTAAATAGGATACAAGATTTAAGCCTTTTAGGCAGCAGAGCTGTCTAATCATGAAAGTAAATGTATTTTAACCATCGCCACACAGCTGAATTTCCACAGGCTTAATTTCCTTAATTTATTAATTTATTTGTCTTGTGGTATTCTGTATATGCATTCATAAGTCTTTCAAGTAACTGCTCGAAGCCTTATGTCTACTGAGGTGCTTGTATGTTTTTTGCACTCTTTGTCATCTATGCCAGAAAACACAGTGAGGGGAAACATGCTGCCAGTCAGAGGAAAAAACACTGTCTGAAAGCAAAATTCTCTAATAGGTTGTAGTTGCAGTTTATAATTGTGGTGTCAGTTTGTCCCTTTTTTGTGAGTTCAGCGGAAATATTTGTTCTGTTTATAATGTGGTTCGCACGGCTGTTATGACACCATGCTCAACTTGTTATATGTTTTAAACATATGAACATTTTTTTTGCTGTTTTTTAGTATACCTTCAATGACCTGAGTGGCTCTGTGTCACTGGCTTGGGTTGGAGATGGCACAGGGGTGAGTGTTATAGCCATTTCCACCTCACACATTTTATATTTTACATCCTCTATGATATGGGAATGACAAACTTGGCTTAGCAAACTGAATCTAAATGAAAGCTCACCTGCAAAGATTAGATATTGATTTCCCTCAGTTGAAGGTTTCATGCACATTAATAAATGATACATGCTCTGCTTTCCTCAAGCTACACTCTCTTTCTTGGCAGGTTATCTTGGCCTTGACAACTTTTCAGGTCCCCTTCTTCATGTTAAGACTTGGACAGTCAAAACTCTATCGAAGGTAATGTTTTACCTGTTAGAAAAAGTACATGTTTGTAATATATTTGCTTTTAATTTGACTGAGAAAATCTTTCTGCCAGTGAGAACTACGGGAAATCATTTCAGGATGTAACCACCCTCATCAACAACACCTTCATCAGATCAGAGTTTGGCATTGCAATCGGCCCTGAGAACTCTGGCAAAGTAAGCCATATCCTTATTAATTAGTTTCTAACCTCATTTAATTAATGTACTCATCAAGTGTAATATAAATGTGAACCACTTCTATAATGTATGCCCACATTTAAGAGTCAGTTGAATTCTGGTTTGTAGGTGATCCTGACAGCTGAAGTGTCTGGAGGTCTTGAGTCCCGCATTTTTGTCTCTGGTGACTTTGGAAAGAGTTTCACCCATCGGGACTTACCTTTCACCCCCTTGATGCAGATCACATACAATCCCGAGAATTCAGATGTGCTGGTTGTCCTCAGTAACAGTGTAAGTACAAAAAGCTAAAAAACTGTATTTTGTTTGAAAAGAAACCAGTTTGGATTCAAAATAGTTTGTAAACTTGAAAGTTCCATTTTTGCATGTGCATACACATCATTACATCCCATAATTCACTAAACAGGTCAAGTCACCTTTATTTTTTCTAAGTTTGCACAGAGTGCATTTATTAACATGGCTTTGGAGTCTATGAGGAGATTTATATGTATAGAGTTCTGTTTTATCCACATAAACCTGGAGCTTCTGCAGATAAACGCTTATTCATCTTTTAATTTCTCAGTATGATCTGTGGCTGTCTGAGGATTTTGGCTCTAACTGGAAAAAGATCCACACCATGGTGTGTCTGGTGAAATGGTAAGCAAAAAGACAAACCAATTACACCAGTAACTTCATCAGCCATTCAGTGTACAACTGCTAGCATTACTCGATATGCACATTGAGTCCAGGGAGAAGCAGAAGAAGCTTTCTTAGTCGTATTACACATAGCAAAGATTTCAAGAAGTGATTGTACAGTCTACTTGTCAGAATGACCAGAATTTCACCAACAGCCAGTGGAAGGAAGTGAAGTTCCACCTCATTTTATCACTCTTCATTGTTGAGCCAAGTAAATAATGCTTAAACACGTTTAACCTGATTAAACTTGTGCAACCCTTTTTCCCATTTGCTGATTTAAGACCACAGAAGGAAAGCAAAGGAAGACATAAGATTTCAACAAAATCTTATGTCTTATAAAATTTTAACATGATGAGACGAATGCATTCACTGGTTTTCTTTGAAACTTTTATTGTTGCTGCACCTTTGTCAAATAAGCAGTAAAACTACATTGCAGTCAGTAACTAGTTAAGTACCTGTGTTGTGGCCAAGCCCTTACAGGACTTGTTTTGTGTTCAGGGCACTTCCTGGTATGTGTCACTTAGTAATCTTTGGCTACCCTAAATACCTTTTGAGTTTCAGTTGTAAGGCTATGTTGTCAGAGTCACTGGTTCCAAATGAACTGGATGTACAAAGCAGTCTTCCCAAAACACAACCTTTCATTGCTATCCTAAAAGTTACTGGTTTAAACAGGCTACAGGAAAGTGGGTCATTTTCATCTGGGTCAGGAGTTTTCTGAAATCAAACATACCACTCAACAGAAGGTGAGTATTTATAAAGGGCTGTTGTATTTGATAAGCCATTTCAGGTGACTTCCTCAGTGAAGCAAAACCTAACGTCTGAAGTCTTACAGTAGAGTCCCATATGAATCCTGATTTTTTTTTTTCCTTGTAAGAATGCTTCTCAGCACAGTGTTGTTTATTAAGATGCAAGCATACTGTCACAAACAATCAATAAAGCAGCGTACATCCGTTTTGGTAATATATCATTGTCAGTGTGCAATCTCTCTATAATCTACACTCTGCTTCTAGGGGAAGGAAAAATACAATCTACTTTACAGCTAACCTCAACGGCTCCTGCAGTAAGTGTTCCCCTATCTAACCAAAGCTGCAATAAAGTATAACATGCAACCTCAATTGAGATATACTTTGACCTTATGTATTTTGTTTTTGTGGACATAAATGACATGGGAGCAATACATGAAATATGTGTTTTGAATGCATTTAGGCCAGTGTAATATATTGCACTAAAATGTTGACATAAAGATTTTGAATTTAAAATTGTATCAACTTGATGGATAGTCCTGGCTAGATGTATTTCCTTATCATTCTCATTTTCATGAATTAGCCTTTTATTTCTGTGGAACACTATATGTAACTGTTTGTTACAGCTGTACATTTGTGTACATTTGTTACACTTTCATTTCTAAGTTGTACTTTTTTCAGGTGATCGGGGAATGTTGGAACTGAAGAGGACAACAGACTATGGTAAAACCATCAAGACTGTTGCCAGCAAGATCTACTCTTTTGGCCTAGGTGGACGCTTCCTCTTTGCCTCTGTAATGACAGGAAAGGTCAGTGTACAGTGGGCTCATTTCAAGAATGTGCAAAGAAGATCATGTTGTTTTTTTAGATTTCTGTGTTTGGCACAAATTATTGTTTTGTAGTATAAGCATATTCAAAATAGATATTCTTTCTATATCTGTGTGGCAGTCAAAAGAGAAGTCAGTGGGTTAAAGTAATTACGTACTTATGGGGAAGTTTGATACCAGTGTCAGAACTGATGGAGAAATTGCCTAAAAGCAGTTTGGTGATAAGCATGTTCAAGTTCCTCTCTTTGTTAGAGCCTTCAGATATCAATAGCTTGCTAAATTTTAGCTCCATGGCTTGCTTATATAAATATCAATACAATGAGAATATGAAACTCTCGTGCTCTTTTAATTTGTCTGTGTATATTCCAATAATAATATTAATTTCCATAAGATAATGCTACCCCAGACTATTTCTGTTCTCACCCCCTCTACCTTTCCTTCTTTCATCCCTTTTTTAATCCTTTCCAACCCTTTCCATAGGGCACTATGAGGGTGATCCATGTATCAGTGGATCAGGGTGATAATTGGAACATGGCCCAGCTGCCTCCTGTTGGTCATGAGCAGTTCTACTCCATCCTGGCAGCAAATGATGACATGGTCTTCATGCATGTTGATGAGCCAGGAGGTCAGTCTATGCAGACAATCCATCGGTTTACTCATGTGGTATAATAAAATAGACGTTTAGCAGTAGTGGACAGATACAGTAGTGTGTTTTGTAGAGAACTGAATGCAATGCATGATAGTTAGTCTTGCACGTTGGTGAATTGCATTGCAGTTGTTGCACATTAAACTTAGGCTGGGCTAAAACAGAGAATCTGAGACAGGGGCCAATTTGCAGCCTGTAGCTTACAGCACTTGATTGTCTTTTCTTGTGTTAGTTTGGCCATGTTCAACAAAAAAAAAAAAAAAAAAAACTTTTAAAATAATTTAATTTAAAAATTT
>VUQH01016392.1:2898-17524 GCA_015106775.1 Etroplus canarensis | reverse complement strand
ATGACGTCTGTCTCATGTCAATGACGGAAAGTCTGATGAAATGTGACATGACCGTTCAGATTGAGGTTGCTTTGAAAAACATCAGATATGTATCAATTTAGGACCACAGGTGGAAGTGGGCGGAGTCTGATCTGTGTTGTTCAGACAGTCATAGATCTGGGTCACACATGGGCAAAAAATTGAGGCCACTTTTGCCTCCAGTGTGAGCGCGACCTTAACTGTTTTTCTTTTTATGCACAAAACCTTCTGTTAGACCTCTGCTGGTCTACGTTTGTAACTCTGACTTTGTCTCTGCAGGTCTCTGTCCATTGATAAAGACGACAAGATGGAAACATACCACAGGTATTGAACACAAATGCACATTTTTATTTAAACTGTGCTTCAGTTCTTTATGAACACTAGCATGGTCTCTGTAAAAATCATTCCACTAGAATGGCTCTGTCTTCTGATTGATGCTGAGATGGTTTGGACATTTTCAGAGGAGGGATGGTGGACATATTGGACAAAGGATGTTGAGGCAGGAGGAGAAGTTTTATAGATTTTTCTAAAACTTTTGATACAGTTAATCAATATATTTTACTGGAAAAGTTGTCTTAATATGATTTTGATGACACTGTATACAAATGTCTGAATGGGTATGTTTCCAGCAGAAGTCAGTGTGGTTGTGTGAAGGATTTGCTAGTCAAAGTCAGATTACAGTGGCTACAGGAAGTTGGCACACATCTGTTAAAATACCAGGTTTTTCTGGTGAGAAATAAGTGAGATCATCATAAATCATTCCAGAACCTTTTCCACCTTTAATGTGACCTATGACCTGTACAATTCAACTGAACGCCAAGATGGCGGTGCGAAGGTAGTACGCGGCCACTCCGGAACCAAGGTGGTTCTTGTACCCCTGTGATTGTCCCTGTTTTGACCTGGTGTTCGGGTGTGTGGACGCCGGGACGGTGGAGTTCGTGTTCGAAAGTCGGAGGTTCGAGGACGACCAGACGCCGTTGTAGCTCCGTAGCTCTGTCCATAGACGGTGCTAACTGGCGATCCAGCGGCATTGTTTTTCATGACCTGCTGGGCAGCGTCCGGGAAACCAAAGTTTTTGGGTTCCAGTGGGAGTATCGTCGCAGGGCTGATGCTGCGGCTGGGCTCTGATCTCGGCTTGCTGTGTGGACCGGGCCTTCGGTCCTCGGCGTCACCTGATGCTGGTGGCCAGGGAAGAGGACATCGCGGATGGGGTTGTGTGCTGGGTCAGAGGCGGGCCCTGGCCAGCCGGCATTAATCCTTGCATGTTTATATGTAGTTGAAATGACAATAAAGCAATCCAATCCAAAAAGAAACAGACCTGTCCTTATGTCTGGACTTTGGTGTAGAGTTGCAAGACAGAAGCCTTTCCTTACAAAGAAAAATATCCAGGTGTGGTTAAATTTTACAATACATCAGGTCTCCTAAAAGCATGTGGGAACCAAGGTTGAACTTTTTGGCCACAATTCCAGAAGGTATGTTTCACACAAAAACACGGCACATCACCAGAACACCATACCCACAGTGAAGCATGGTGGAGGCAGTTTCGTGTTTTGACCTTGGTTTTCCTCAGCTGGAACTGAAGCTTTAGTCGAGGTGGAGGGACTTATTGACAGTTCCAAATACCAGTCAGTTTCTGATCCAGAACCTTCAGATGTCTGCTAGGAAGCTGAAGCTGAAGAGGAATTTCACCTTTCAGCACCACAATGATCACAAGCAGACATCCAAACCAACCAAAGGACGGCTTCACCAGAAGAACATGAAAGTTTCGGAATGACCCATCCAGAGCCCAGACCTAAATTCTACTGAACATCTGTGGGGTGACCTAAAGAGGCTGTGACCAAGAGATGCCCTCACAGTCTCACAGATTTGGAGCTCTTTGGCAACGAAGAGTGGGCAACTATTGCCAAGTCCAGATGTGCCATGCTGGTAGATTCCTACCTAAAAACACTGAACGCTGGAATTGCAGCAAAAGCTGTTTCAACAAAGTATTAGTTTTAGGGTGTCACATTTATACAACCAGCTTATCATACATTTTTATTTTTAGTTTCCTCCGTAACAGTTTTGTTTCTCTTTCAGTTGAACTGTACAGGTTAGAGGTCACATTAAAGGTGGAAAAAGTTTAGAAATGATTTATTGTGGTCTCATTTTTTAACATTAGAAAAACCTGGTGTTTTAACAGGCTGTGTTCACTTTCTGTATCCACTGTACATTAATGTTAACTCACAGGTATGTCCGTCCTCATCAGTCTTTATTTTCCTAAATTTCTCACTTGTACTGGATACATTTCTTCTTTCACACGTTTAAAATATCTCATTTCTGCCTGGTAAGTTCTCTCTAAGATGCTGTTGTTCATGTGTTTCACTCATAGAGGCATGCCTTTTTTTAGTTTTATATATTCCTAGTTTTTTGTTCCTATTATGTTATTTTATGTATCATATTATTTATTTGAAGGACAGTTTTGTGCTTTTTGCAGTACGGTTAGATTTTTACTATTAGACAGTATATTCTTTTGGATTGTCTTCCTCTTCCTGCACTGTATGGTATTTGTTATCATTGACATTTTTTTTAAATTATGCAGAAGAAAAGATTACATTAAACACACCACTTTCTGGAAAATCTAACAAATACCCATCAAATGTTACATTAATCATAGCTGTAAAAGAAGGCGAGGTTTATCTATTAAACCTGGTGCACCTTGGATATTATTTAGCCTGATATTAGATTAGATAAGAAAGCAATCATTTCTCTCTTCAGATGACTTGCTTCCTCTATAAAACCCAGAGAGTTTGTACTTTCAGTGCCTGTAACTCAGCTTTCAACAGTGCTTAGACTTGTTTCAGCCCTGAAAATTTCCTGTAGAGGTCGCCCCTGCTTATGAAGTTATTAGGGCTCCAAATGCTGGAAAATATAATTAAAAAGCACAAAATTTCAATCCCCTCTGTGTACTTAGAGGGCCTGTAACTGAAAATATTCATAGTACCTTCAGCTGCTCCCTTGTACTCTCCCTAAGGCGGCGCCACAGCAGATGAATCCACATTGGTAATTTGGCAAAAGTTTTACCTCCATGGTGAGATGGGCTTGCGTCCCTGCCCAGAATCGATCCAGAGACCATTCACTTCTAAGGAGACTCTGTAAACCGCTACGGTACAGGGACACTAACTCTGAAAATGTTCATCATGCGAGTGCAAACATTTTAAATGGCTTCATTTAATGAACTAAAGTCATTTTACAGAAGAAATCAGCTGAGACTTGTGTAGAAACTGATTCAATTTAATTTTATTGATACACAACAAAAGTATCCCTAGGACGCTTCACACTGTAAAGTAAAGTCCTTACAGTATTAGAGAGAAAACCCCAACAATCAGACCATCCCCTATGGGCAGCACTTGGTGACTGTGGAAAAGAAGAACTCCCTTTTAACAAAGAGACCTCCGACAGAAGCCCTAACTATAAGCTTTATGAAAAAGGAAAGTTTGAAGCCTGATCTTAAATGTAGAGAGGGTGTCTGTCTCCTGAAGACAAACTGGGAGCTGGTTCCACAGGAGAGGGGCCTGATAGCTGAAGGTTCTGCCTCCCATTCTTTAGGAACTAATGCTCTAATGGGAAAATACGGTATAATGGGGTCTTTACGATAGGATGGGGCCTGATTGTTCAAGACTTTGTGAGTAGAATTCAGTTCAGTTTATTTATATAGCTCCAAATCACAACACACAGGTCATCTGAAGGCAGTGTACTTATAGAGTGCATCTAAACCACACTCCACAAAAGCTCAACAGGATCCTCCATGAGTAAGCACTATGGCGACAGAGGTGAGGAAAAACTTCCCTTTAATGGGCAGAAACCTCGAGCAGAACCATGACTTCAGGGAGGACAGACATCTACCTCCACTGGCTGGGTTGGAAAGAGGCGAGGGAGAGGTATCGAGAGCTTAGGAGAGAGGTGAGGAACACAGGACATAAAACGGCAACAATGACCTATACAATATTAATGACAACATTAAAACCGGTGAGATAGTAAGTATGTAGCAGAAGGAGATAACTACTACAGAAGTGAAATAAATACATCCTGTAAGAATTTATACATGTACTGGCTTAGATACTATAGCAGCAAAACTCAGGGATGACCCAGGGTGAGCCTGTGTCAACACCAACTATAGGCCTTATCAAAAAGGAAGGTCTTAACCGTAGAGAGGGTGTCTGCCTCCCAGACTGACACTGATGGTTAGATGGTTTCACAAGAGAGTAGCTTGATAACTGAAGGCTCTGCCACCAAATCTACATCCAGAAACCCTAGGAACCATAAGTAATTTAGAACATTGGGAGTGTAATGCTCTGGTCAGATGACAAGGAACTATGAGCTACTAAAGATAAGGTGGAGCCTGACCATTAAGGGCCTTATAGGCCTTATAGCAGAAGGATTTTAAATTCTTGATTTAACAGGGAGCCAATGAAGAGAGGCTAATACAGAGGAAATATGATCTTTCTTTCTAGTCCCTGTCAGTGCTCTTACTGCAGCATTTTGGATCAACTGAAGGCTTTTTAGGGAGCTTTTAGCCAGCCAGATAGCAATGAATTACAATAATCAAGCCTAGAAGTAATAAATGCATGAACTAGTTTTTCAGCATCACTCTGAGACAGGATGTTTCTACTTTTGGTGATATTGCAGAGGTGAAAAAAGGCAGTCTTACATATTTGTTTAATGTGAGCATTAAAGGACATATCCTGATCAAAAATAACTCCAAGAGTCTTCACAGTGTCACTGGAGGCCAAAGTAATGCCTTCCAGAATAAGTATCTGGTTAGAAAGACTGTTTCTGAGGTTTTTAGGGCCAAATACAATAGCCTCAGTTTTGTCTGAAGTTAAATTAGAAGATTACAGACCATCCAGGTCTTTGTCTTCAAGACAAGCCTGTAGTTGAGTCATCTGGCTTCATGGATAAATATAGCTGGGTATCATCTGCATAGCAGTGAAAATGTATGCAGAGTTTTCTAACAATATTGCGTAAGAGAAGCATGTATAACGTAAAGATTACTGGTCTCAGCACAGAACCCTGTGGGACTCCATGACTAACTTTTGTGTGTGAGAAAGACTCCTTGTTTACATACACAAATTGCAGTCTTTCAAATAAGATTCAAACCAAAGTAATGCATTCCCTTTAATACCAACATTAAATATTCTAGCATTCTAGAATATGTAATTTATAATTTCAACATCAAACGCATTTTAAACACATCACACATAAATGGGGTTTTTTTGGTGTAAAATATTTCTATTAATATAACACTTGACTATGAAAATTACTTTTCTTTCATGTTAAAAAATTCAGTTCTTGTTATAAAAGAAATTGGAAATATTTTAAATATAAAAAGTTATCAATAAAAGTTGATAAGGTGCATTTCAGAGCTATGACTTCCATCAATGTAAAATGGGATTTCCATACACTCACTCTCTAACCTTGAAGTATATTAATGAGTCTGCTGTGTGTCTGTGGGGTTTTCATGAGGTTCACACAGTAGGAACATGATGGCATAGAGTCGGTTTCTTTAAATGTCAGAAAGCAAAACATGCTCTAACTAATTTCAGTGAGATGATAACTTGTAGGGGGAACAAAAGCTTCTTAAACGTCATTATGTGGAAAAAAATTTAACTTTATATTTCATACCTGCTGTTCTGACAGCCTAGTGACCAATAAGTTAAAGTTATGGGTCTTCTCCATTCATTTAGGAAGAGTCTTACCAAGACTTACTTCCAGGAGAACTTTATCCCTCACTGATGTAATTTTAGGTCAACCAGCCTATGCAGTTAATCACATTTTAACTTTAAATTGCAGTTTTTGCTACATGTGATCATTAAAACCTATCTATCCACCCATCTATTTTCTACCACTTATCCGAGTTTGGGTCGCAGAGGAAGCAGTCTAAGCTGAGACCTCCAAACCTTCCTCTCTTCAGCCCCCTCCTCCAGCTCTTCTGGGGGTACTCTAAGTTTTTCTCCAAGCAAGCCAAGAGATACAATGTGTGTCCTCTTTCTGCCTGAGGCCTCCTCCCGGTGGGACATGTTTGAAACACCACATCTTGGAGGTATCTAGGAGGTGCCCAGGAGGCATCCTGCTCAGGCGACCCCTCGGCACCGCCTTTCAACATGGAGGAGTAGCGACTCCCACCGAGCTCCTCACCCTACCTGTGAGGGAGAGTCCAGCCACCCTTTGGAGGAAACTCATTTCGGCTTCTTGTAGCTGCAACCTTTAGGTCACTACCAAGAGCTTGTGACCATAGGTGAAGGTAGGGATGTAGACCTACTATTAAATCAATAGTTTCGCTTTCACTCTCAGCTCCCTCTTTACCACAACAGACTGGTACAGCGTCTGCATCACCGCCGACGCCACGCCAATCAGTCTTTCAATCTCACTCTCCCTCATTCCCTCACTCAAGAACAAGACCCCAAGATGCCGCAACTCCTGCCTCATCCAGAGTGGGCACTCTACCCTTTTCTGACTGAAAACCACGGAGGCGCTAATCCTCATCTCAGCTGCAAACCGCCCCAGGACAAGCTGGAGGTCACCACCTGATGATAACGATAGAATCAGTGACAAAGGCCAGCACTGGCAGACTCCAACAAGCCTGACTTATTGCCAGCAATGCGAACCAAGCTCTCACAACAGTTGTACAACTACTGAATAGTCCGTAATGACAGGCCAGATTCTCCTATACTCCCAAAGCACCTCTCCAACACCCTGACATAGACCGTCACAGGGAGGCCGATCCTCCTGAAATTAGAACACACCCTCTGGTAAAACGATCTAGAAAAATCATAAAGTCTGAGTAATAATCACCAACTTAACACAGAACAAGTGAATGTAATTCTGATTTTTTTTTTTGTAAACATTAATCTTAAGCTTATATTTAAATTAAATCAACCAGGAAATGTGGCAGTCGTTATCACCCTCTAAGCTGTGACACACATCTGAATATTTTTTAGGTTTTGGGACATTCAGTACCGTCACTGGGCTTTAGCAGGCTTCTGTGAAGACAGCATTGCATTAGGAGGTGCTGGTCCTGATGCTGAGAACTTCCCCTGTGGTTCAGGTGCCAGACTGAGTTTGGTTTCACCTCTGCCCAATTTTCTCACCTCTGAAGGGCTTAACGGGAAATTTACTGACATTTTCTGTACTTCGACGTGACAAATACACCTGTTAAACTTGTTCATACATGTTTATGTGATGAGATAAAAGTAGAGGAACCCCAAATCAACTGCAGTTTATTCTCCTGTACTTTTCTTTTCATTGACACTGAAATTCTACATAATTAATATTACATTACTTTATGAGTAAAAACACCCTTTTTAAAATTGACTTTCAAGCAACTTGTATTTCATACATGTACTTTGGTGTACAGAGTTCATGGTGGACTCAATCACTGCAAGGTGTCCAGGTCCTGTGGCTGCACAACAAGCCCAAATCATCATCCTTCCACCACTGTGCTGACAGTTGCTATGAGGTGTTTAGTTTGGTACTGTGCATTATGGTCCAACATGTCCACTTTGGTCTGGTCTGTCCAAAGGACATTATTCCAGAAGTCTTGTGCCTGGTTCAGATACAGCTTTGTTGTGGCTTTGTTACTTAAGCTGTGCTGCCATGTTCTTTTTAGAGAGAAGAAGTTTTCTCCTGCAACCCTTCCAAACAAGCTGTACTTGTTCAGTCTTTTTCTGCCTGTCCTGTCATGAACTTTAACCTTTAACCTGCTAACCGAGGCCTGTAGAGTCTGAGATGTAGCTCTTGGGTTTTTTTTTGACCTTGGTCTGAATTTGCTGGGACGTCCACACCTGGGAAGATGGTGGCGTTGTGTTAACACACACCTGAATGCTCCAGAGCAGCAGCTTTTCCAGAGAAGCTCACACTGATGATGATCAGCAGCTCCTGGCTGATACTGACCTCTGACCTACAGTGAGGGTAAACATGTTATTTTGTTTGCATTTCCATTCTGCATTGTATTTCTGTCCTTTTTCTAGCAAAATAATAATTAAATCGGTAATGATTAGTAAATACATTTTTAAAAAACATTTAACAGCAGAATTATAAAACATTTAATAATTCCAAATGATTAACAGTGCCATAAAGTTTACTTTCAGTGACCTGTTAAAATTTAAGAGGGAAAAAAAAAAATTAAAGTTCAATATTAAATTTTTAATTAAATTCAGAAATAAAGAATAAATGATGAAGCCCAAAGTAAAAGAATTCTAAAAGTCCAAAAACTTTTAAAAAGTGGTTCAAAAGATGGAAATGATTTTTAAATATGAACTTATGTCATTTTGTTGAATTTCATGGAAAAAATTCATTGCATTTTAAGATTAGAGTTGAAGGCGACTGTTCCCGTAGTGTAATGGTTAGCACATTCTCCAACAGGCGAAAGGTCCCTGGTTCAGTTCCACGTGAGGACACAAGCCCCCCTCACCATGAAGGGGTTGTGTCAGGAAAAACCTCTGCCAAATTTCCGATGTGGATTAATCAGCTGTGGCGACCCCTTGAGGTGAATACAAGGAAGCCGCCGAAGGTCCATGTTTATTTGAGCCAAAGATAAAAATTTTAAATGTTTAGTTTTAACCAAATCTCCCAAATATTTCATTTACAATAATATGTACCAAAGAAAAGTTTGTTTGTTTGTTTTTATCAGAGTTCACTTTAAAGACCAGAGTCAGATTATTTAACATTATATCACTGTTTTTGATTGGGGACAAAGGTCTGAAAATTAGTTACTTATCAGTCAATAAATCAATTTGTTGTTGTAGCTCTAGCAGAACGTTCAGTGACCTCGTTTATAAAAATCTCTGCTTGTTCAATAGTTTCTTTTTTAGACAGCCAGTACTTCCAACAGTTTATTTTGAAGTCATTATAACTTTAAAAACTTGAAATAACTTTCTGTCTAAATTGTATGATCAAATTCCTTGTATATGGGCGCTATGTTAGCTCACCTGGTTGGGTGGGTGGCGTATGTACTGGAGGCCGTGGTCCTCCTGTAGGGGGCCAGAGTCCGTCCCAGGCCATTTTCCTGCATGTTGTTCACCCTCGCTCTCTCCCAGTTTCCTGTCACTCTACTCAGTTCTATCTAAATTTGTCTTTAGCTGCTCCCTTGTATCATCCCCAAGGGGTCGCCATAGTGATCAGAGGGTTTTATGCTGGATGCCCTTCCTGACACAACCCTCCATGATGAGAGGAATCTAGTGTCCCCACCTGGAATCGAACCAGGGACCTTTCGCTTATAAAGTCAAAAATCCTTCTATGACTTATTTATTGGGGTTTTTCTGTGAAGGCAGTTGTCAGAGATCATTTGATCCTAATCTTTTATATCATAGTGAGTGCACCTCCCTGAGCCTGGTTCTGTTAAAGGGCTCTTCCTGTTAAAAGGGAGTTCTTCCTTCCCACAGTCACCAGATGCTGCTCATAGGGCATGGTGTGATTGTTGGGGTTTTCTCTCATACTGTAGGATCTTTACCTTACAGTGTGAAGCAGCTTGAGGCGACTTGTTGTGAATTGGTGCTTTATAAATAAAACTGAATTAAACTGAATTTTTCTCTCCATGCGGGGTGTTTACGACTTGGACATGATGAACTGTCATCATCACTCCTGCTAGAAACGGAACTAGAATTTTTCCAGTACCAAAAACAGACAATAATGTCTTTAATGCTGTGAAACATTTTCCCTATGTGAGTTAAAATGCCAATGAATATGAGCGATATGGGAAAAATTTGTATCATGATAATATTTTTTATATCAGTCGACATCAGTATGTTTCAATTGAAATCAATTTCTGTAGAGTGTAAAATTTCCATTTTACTCCTCAGTGAGATGTGAAAATATGAGACAAGTTTTGGCTTAAATATCTTTTATTGTCTGTCAGAAGTTGAACATGACACATGTACTGTAGAACATTATACAACTACATTTCAAGTAAAGTGTGTGTGTGTGTGTGTGTGTGTGTGTGTGTGTGTGTGTGTGTGTGTGTGTATACGAAAGTAAAATCTGAATTCTGAGCAGTCAGAAGCTTTCAGGTTTTACAGGAGAACGTTGAAGTTGTTGGTCAACTCCAACTAAAATAAAATCTGAATTCTGAAACTCTTAAATCTAAAAATAAAATTCTAAAGCTGTAAAATTTACAGAAGAACACAAAGTAAATTCTTTGGTCAGTTCCAATTAAATAAAGTAGGTATTAATATAAAATTTATCATAATGTGCTTCTCTACTGTATCCCTTCCTGTGTTTTCCAACAATTTAAATCTATTTGAATCTATACAAACCTACAAAGAAACACACAAACTTTGTTTGTGTCCTCAGGATCAAAGAGCTTCTGTCCTAAAGGCCTGACCACCTGTTTGGTCTTCGGTTTAAAGACGTGGTCAGTGCAGTGAGGCTCAGATATGGTTCAGATGTGAGATACCTGCTAACCAGGTTCATGACTTTAATCAGCTGCTTAAATCCCACATTTACTATCCTGCTTACTGTCATGGTGTTTTTTAAATAAAGTTGTGCGGACCTTTGTGTCTCATTGTGGTTTTTGTTGTAAGACATGGAGCTGTTTCAGGAGGACCAGCAGCAGCTGTTTGGGTCTGGGACTGTGAGGTCTTTGTAAAGGACAGTCCCCTTCACACCACATCGGTATTATTACGTCTTTGTGGGGACATTAAACAGACTAAATATCTCCACACACCCAACTCCTGTGACCTGTTTTTTTTTTTTTTTTTCAACAGTGTCCTCGTCCGGTGCCGTGTCTCCTTGAGTAACGTTGTCTCTCGGGTTTTCCCTTGTTATTTTCTCTTTTATCTCGCTCGCACTCCTGAGATGTGGTGCACGTGGCTGCAGGAGCTCAAACATTAGCACGTGTCCTGCTACTGGCTGCTACACCTACGCCCCGCCCCACAAAGATGGCCGCAGCTCTTTTCCAGCCACGTGATTGGTTCGAGCGACGCCATTCTCATTAAGTTTGGCTTTTCGCGTTTTGTGTTAGAGTTTCTGTTAATGAGTTTTATCAACCTAATATTAAACGTATCTTGAGCAAAAGTACTATTGCAATAATTACCATTATCATTTTGTCACCCAGCTCTAGAATATCATTAAGAAGATTTATCAGATTAGCGATAAAATTATCATTACTTACAGGTGTACTTTGAGTGATGGCATTTAGTGTTTCTCACAGAATAACTTTATTTGTGGCAATGGCAGGCACAGCCATGCTTTTTAAAACAAACTGATAAATAACAGTTTAATATATAACAGAACTGCCTCTTCAGGGAATCTTTCATCCTGTGGTCTGAATTAAACTCTACCATGTTATTCTGTAGCTGGTAGTCCTCGTTCTGCTAAGTCTAGAGGCACATAAAGCAGTGCCCCACTTGTTACAGGTTCAGTGACCCTCCAGCTCATAGAGGATCTCCAGAACAGAGATAGGATTGCTATAAGATGGTGAAGTCTGAGTAAGTTGTGAACACTGAATGAAAGTGAGGACTGCACCAACTTACCTGTAGCAAAACATGTGACAGGAAGGACCAGAGCTAGCTGATTATATGAACTTTGAACATGAGAACGAGGTGATTGGCCAGTATTAAATTAATTGTTTTGTTGTCTCGGATGATTTGACTGGCCTTCAGTGAACCTGGGCGGCCCACCCAAGCAAAGTCTGAATGGGAATTATTAGAATTACCTGATAATATCTTGTCATTTTTGGTTTTTTTCTTTCAGATTCATTCAAGATGGCAAAGATGTCGCCCGACAAGGAGACATGCAGAAAGCGTTGGAGTTCTTCAAACTGGCGTACAACATCCACCAGACTGAAAAACTAGAAAGCCGGATAAAGAAAATTGAAGAACTCATTGCTCAAAATGACTCAGAGGAGGATGATGAGTTTGTCAATGTGAACAACAGCGGGTTAATGCTTTTTAAGGAGTTGTATGACAAGCTGTATGATCACCAAAGAAACGGAGTAGCCTTCTTGTACAGCCTCTACAGAGGTGGTCGTAAAGGTGGGATTCTGGCAGATGACATGGGCCTTGGTAAAACCATCCAGGTGATTTCTTTCCTTTCTGGTATGTACGACAGCGAGCTGATTAAACACACCCTTCTGGTCATGCCAACTTCTCTGATCACGAACTGGACCAAGGAGTTTGCCAAATGGACTCCCGGCATGAGGGTGAAGGAGTTTCATGGCATCAGCAAAGGAGAGAGGACCAGGAATTTAGAGAAGGTTCAGAGGAGGGGTGGCGTCATCATTACCACCTACACGATGCTCCTAAACAACTGGCAGCAGCTGTCGACATACAATGGCAAAGAGTTCACATGGGACTACATGATCCTGGATGAAGCACACAAGATAAAAACCACAACCACCAAAACGGCCAAAAGTGCCTATGCCATACCATCAAAAAACCGAATCCTGCTCACAGGAACACCAGTCCAGAACAACCTCAGGGAAATGTGGGCTCTCTTTGACTTTGCTTGTCAAGGCACTCTCCTCGGTACTGCTAAAACATTCAAATCAGAGTATGAGAACCCCATTACCAGGGCCAGGGAGAAGGATGCCACTCCGGGAGAAAAGGCTCTTGGATCCCGGATGTCTGAGAACCTCATGGCTCTAATAAAACCCTACTTCCTCCGCAGGACAAAGTCTGAGGTGCAAAAAAACAAATTGAACAGCACACAGCCATGCAAAGAGGAAAACTTTAATAACAAGGATGAACAAGTCCCAAATCAACCATCGGACTCTGGAGCAGTCATGCCCAAACTGACGAGAAAGAATGACCTGATTGTCTGGACTTACCTGAGCGCTGTTCAGGAGGACATATACAGGCAGTTTATTTCACTGGACCACATCAAAGAGCTGCTCCTTACCACCAGATCACCTCTAGCTGAGTTAAACATACTGAAAAAGTTATGCGACCATCCGAGACTGCTCTCTGCTGCCGCCATAGCCAAGTTAGGCTTGGAGGAAAGTGTGGCTGAAAGCCAGGAGAGTGACTACACCGAGGCCAATGACCACAGCATTGCTAACATTCCCGATGATACCTTAATATCAGAGTCTGGGAAGATGGTCTTTCTATTCTCGCTTCTAGAACAGCTCAGGCAAGAAGGCCACCGCACACTTGTCTTTGCACATTACAGGAAGGTGCTTGACATAATTGAACGCATCCTGGGCAACAGAGGGTTCAAAGTATTGAGGCTGGATGGAACTATCACACAACTCGCAGAGAGGGAGAGGCTCATCTCTTTGTTTCAGACAGACAAGCGGTATTCTGTCTTCCTCCTGACTACCCAGGTTGGTGGAGTCGGCATCACCTTGACTGCAGCAAACAGAGTGGTCATCTATGATCCCAGCTGGAACCCGGCAACAGATGCCCAGGCTGTTGATCGGGCATACCGCATAGGCCAGACTGAAAACGTAGTCATCTACAGGTTGATAACCTGTGGCACGGTGGAGGAGAAGATCTATAGGCGGCAGGTTTTCAAAGACTCCCTCATCAGGCAGAATACTGGGGACAAGAAGAACCCATTTCGGTACTTTAGCAAGCAGGAGCTAAAGGAGCTCTTCACCCTGGAGGACACACGGTCCTCATCCACACAGCTCCAACTTCAGGACCTACACTCCAGGCATCGACGGACGGACCCTGAACTGGACGAGCACATTGCCCACCTCCATGCTATGGAGATATTTGGGATATCTGACCATGACCTCATGTTTTCCCTTGATGTAAACCATGATGAGGCCCCCGAGAATCAAGAGGAGCACCACTACATTGAGGGACGGGTCCAGAAGGCTCAGGAGCTCATGAAAGCCGAGTCTGAGCTGCAGATGCAGCTGGCAGAGAGCATGGCGTCCAGCACTGAACCCGCTTGGCTCCGATACCCAGCAGACAGCAGCAGAGAACAGTCCCGTGAGAAGAAACCAAGAAATCCCAAACCAAGTCTTTCATATCCACAGCATGACAACAAATTAAACGGGTCTCCAGTTGTGGTAGATTTGGAGCAGACTGGTTCTGGAAAAGAGGACAGCCAAGAGAATCTCAGTAAGGGTGTGATTGATCTGACTGAAGATGAAGGTACAATAGAAGATGGTCACAACAAGTATGGTGAGCAGAAACTGAATTCCCCAAAAAACCAGTCTATCAAACAGGAGAGGAGCTTCTCCGAGGCAGCATGTGCAATTGAGAAGTCTTTGGTGCTGTCGGAGTCCAGTGAAGTGCCAGATGCCTCTGTTGGAGAACCAGTTGATAAGTTTGCAACAAGTCTGTACATTACAGCACCTGATGATGGTGATGATGAAGAACAAAAGCTGAATGAAAATTCACCATCAAAACACAATGATTCTAAGATGGATTTTGGCCCTTCTTATGTCACTCCTCTGGAGAACAAAAGACTTTCTGCACTGCAAGCTTCCAGTTTGAGCTTCAAATCCGACGTGTCATCCAGAGCCGCCAGTGGACTCGAATCCTTAAATGGCAACTTCAACTTACAGCTGGAGGATAGCAACATGTTCAGTGATCACAGTATTGTGGAGGAGCATCAGGAGGCTGAAGCTGAGGAGCAGAAGCTGCTGTCTCAGCTGCAGGTGGAGGGGAGCTTCGATGTC
>VUQH01016386.1:7536-74241 GCA_015106775.1 Etroplus canarensis | reverse complement strand
TATTTTACTTTAGATCAGCGGGATGAGGAGCTTCCTACTTTACTCCATTTTGCTGCTAAGTATGGCCTGAAGAAACTGACCACCATTCTCCTTCAGTGTCCTGGGGCTCTGCAGGCTTACAGTGTCATGAACAAACATGGGGACTACCCAAACACGCTAGCAGAGAAAAGTGGCTTTGCTGATCTCAGACAGTTCATGGATGAATTTGTTGTAAGTTCACAGTGATAGGAGTTGAAGTGTGTTTTGTTTTTACCAATATACTATCAGGTGTAGTAAGTGTGTGTGTGTGTGTGTGTATGTGTGTGTTTTCCGCTTGAATCTAAACAAATCCAGGAGACGGCAGATTTGCTCAAGTCTCACATTGAGGACACTATCAACACGGACGATACTGCTGAGGTATATGAGCTAATGTCAACCACCTCCCAAGATATCATGATGAAGTACTCTGGTTGCTCAGAGGATATATATGAGTCAATGTTGGGGATTGATCCTGAATGTGCAGAGGATCTATGTAAGAATCAAATTTATTTATGTATTGTCCCCAAAAATGATGTATATTGCAAAACTGGTAATAAAAGGTGCTGATGGTGCTGGGTTTTTTAAATACTTTTTCAAGATGAGGTGATGACTGCAGTAGACGAGAACCCTGAAGAAGCTATGCTTAGGAAATTCTTTCAAGGTATCCATTATAACTTTTAAAGTAATCACTTTTAATAATTTTACATCCTGTGCAATATAGTTGTTAAATTGTGTCCTTCAGCAAAACCACATGGCAATGAAGTCCAGGAAAATAATGAGCCACTGCAAAGTGAGGAAGAGGAAAAAATTGATCACAACAACTCCAATGAAATTGGGGAAGAGGAAGATCCATACAACCTCTGTCCAGAGGATATCTATGATACAGTGGATGCAAACAGTACCTACAACCCAGTAGTCTTGAATCGTCCACCAGCCCCTATCCCCAGACCTGAGGCTCAGGCTGAGCTTGAAAAGTCTACAACATACATCTCTAGAGGTGTTGTGTTCTCCATCTTTTTAATCTTATTTATTGACTTTTGATTTTTTTTCTATTTCATAAATTTTTCACAAGCAGATAACTTTAGATTTTTGATAGTATTTTCAGATAAAGAAAAATCCCAGAATAAAGCAGTGGACACAGGATATCATGCAGGTAAATCACAATGAAAATCATTTTCTATTCATTGATTTGAGTTTGAGCTCATCCACTGCATTCTGTTATGGTTCTGCTTTCTCATTATTTGTATTTAAGTTAGCTATTTTAAAACTGTTAATTCTTTCATTGGTTGAAGTCAGTCTCGGTATAGAGGGACCAAAACATCATTTTTGGATGCAGTGAACCACTCACATCATAATCAGGCCCACATAGAGAATCTGCATCAAATCAGTTCTGCAGATTTTCCACAGAGTTTGAAGAGTCACGTGTTGCCAGACAAATGTTTGCCTCTGAAATTAAAAGCGTTAAATTCAAAGGCTTGAGCAAATTGATATTTATTTGAGCCTCCTGGAATGTTGAGAAAATTTAGGTTGATTTATTGTTTTAAATAAATCACTAATCGTTGATAAGCAAAAAACACTCTGCAGATCTGCAGATACGGCTTGGGCCTGTTAATAAGGACAGGTGTCAAAGGACAAGTGCCTTTACTCAGCTCTTACTCGAAAAGTTACATATATCTTAATTGTTTATCATCAGTGGTGTATAGTTTTGTGGCATATTGTTGTGAGATACAGGGCTTTCAAGAACACCACACTGGTCAGATAAAACCAGCAACCTTTGTTCTTGGCTCTGTGGTTACACCTAATAGTGCATTGGAGCATTTTTAGGTTTCAGAGCATGTAGCTGTCTGTTCATGTGACCTTCTAATCCTGGTACAGCCTTTTCGCAGCAGACATTTGTACATTTGTACATGATAAAACAGAAAAAGCGCAGTTGTCCACTTGCAAGGCAAGAGATCATGTTCTGACATGTTGAGATATTTAACTGTACTGACCGGTACACCCTGAGCAGTCCATTTCAAGCTTAACATATTTATCAGTGAATCAAAAAGCTCTTCTCCATGTTATGTTTAAATTTGATACATAAATGTTATATATTTAATCTTGGGTTTTTTTGCCTATAAAACTGTCTGTAACAACAATTTCCCCCCTGGGATTAATAAAGTAGTCTGATTCTGATTCTTTAAAATTTAAAATGCTAAAAAATACTTTTTACTTCTGCCACCACATTACCACCCTAAATAGTAATATAGCATTTTATTTTTTACTTAATATTTTATTCACTGTTAACTGATTTCCAAAAAAGTTTCTGCTCATGCAATAAGAAGAATAATCCAAAGTGTAGAACATCACTGTGTTTTAAAACATTCTCCACCCATTCAGCTCGGCCTGTGGTGGAAACCCCCGTGCCTGAATATGACCCCTACGCTGGCATGAAGACCCCTGGGCAGAGGCAGCTCATATCTCTGCAGGAGAGGGTAAAAGTGGGAGAAATTACTGTGGATGAGGCTGTCCAAGAGTTTAAGGCTTGGCAGTTTGATCATGACCGGAGGGCGAATTCCATACGCTATCAGCAGGTAAATAGACAAACTTTGTGATCCTCCAGGAGCTGTTTGATGGTCATACAATAAATATAACGTATATCTTTCCTTTTTTTACTTAAGGAAAATCTGAAAAAATTACGAGACAGCATCACCAGGCGTCACAAAGAGAGAGAGAAATCAGGAAAGGAACTTGGTAAAAAAAATTTTTTTTGATCGTTTTAATGCAGCTTGAAGATATATTTCTCCAGGATTTGGCATTAAGCATATCTTACTGTTATAACACGACAGTTTATGAGAAACACACAGTGAGAAACAGCATCCTGTTGTTGTCAGAGATGCTCATCTTCTTAATCTGGTCTCTTCCCTCTTAGAGTACGAGATAAGTGCTCCCCTGCAGAGAAACTTGTACTGGGGCTCCAATGTGACATTAGAGTGTGCTGTGTATGAGCCAACACCCAGAATGGTGGCTCCACCTCCTTCAGTGGCTCAAGCTATCCAAAGAGGCAGCTGGAAGACTGGTAGCACATCCAGCACATCCAGTAAGTCCTAACGCTTATTTTTACCTGCTAGTGTCTTTCTCAGCACTGTGGCACAATAGTTAGACCTGTCCCCATAAAAAAGACTAATCAAAGGGACCAAAGTTTAGGTTCTTAGTTTCTGGTCTTTCTCCTTTGTGTGGCTTTGTTCACTCTTCCAGTTACATGTGCATTGCGAGAAATGTAGACTATGCCCTTGTACCTGCTTGCAGTTTGAGTTCCTGCCTCCACATTCAAGATGGAGAACACTGATCAACGTGACAGCACCCGAGTGAGCGCCAGTTCTGATCATCAATAAGTTTTTTACTTGTGGTTAAAGAAAGCACTAAAACAACATGAGAAAAGTGCATTAGAATACTCACACTAGGCAGCAGTGTTACTGATAATTCAGAATTGAAGAAGGGGTCAGTGTGGGCCTAGCTCTGGCCAGTATTGAAATAAAAACTAGAATTTAATAAATCAGTCTCAGTTATTCAAACCAAAAATCAGAGACATATGATACTGGCTTCAAATATTTGTAAAACTAAAAAAAAAATCTAGATTCAAATCCTATTTTCAATAGTTTCATTTAAAAGCAAAAACATATGTACCTTAAAAATATTCACTCATTCAGATTCTGGTTTAAATCATTAAGGTTAAATGCAATAAATCAAATTTTCATTTTATGAATTTTATATTTAGATTAATATCTATATAAACATATGCATGTAAAGAAATTGCTGGTGGCTCTTGTGATTCTTTTCATCTGTTCAGGTTCTTTTTACAGGCATGATTTAGGTCCACTTGTCCTCTTAGAGGTGCATATTATACATGCTATAATATACTGCACAGATGTTTATTTCTCATCATTGTGCCTTTGTTGTACATAAAGAAATAAACTTTTGTGAAAGTTTATCTACATCTCTCAGCACATGATAATAAAAAATATAATTCTGTCTTAATGTTTGATAAAGGAAACCATTTCTTCCGTTGGTTTAGCAAGCATAAAAATGCAAAAGCAACAGAGAAATACTCAAAATGCCGAGGTTCGGCAAACAGGTACGCTCTGGCACAGAGGTGTTGGTTTCATTCTTTATTTTTGTGCAATTTTAAATAGCTTTCTTAGTAAAATATGAGTGCCTCTTGATTTATGCTGAACATGATCACTGAATATGTATCTCGTTATTGTTTTTTCTGTGCTTCGTTATAGTTTGGTGTTTTCTGATCTGATAGAATAGTATGAGACATACAAGTTTTATTTTAAGATTGTTTGTCTTTTTTTCTATAAAATTTTCACTTTTGCATTAAATGTTTATTATTTGGAGGAAAAAACCTTTCAAAAACACTGGTGCATTATCGGGATTTAGAGAATGATTTGTTTTACTACCTCACCACTATTTTTAGTCTGTGATTGTAGCTTTTGTGTTTCCTGCAGACTTCTCTGTTTAATCTCACTCTGATCATTCATACTTCTCCCTGCAGACATCTTGTATGACACTTCATCTCTGTTGAGACTTAAAAGATATTTTGCACATATTTAGTGAAGTGGTCTTACGACATAATTCACCACATGCACTAACCTCAGAGCTACTTACAGTCACAGCTGTTATTTTTTTTCTTTTCATCAGGCACTGAGAGCAACAGACTCAGCACACACAGCACCTTTAGCTACAGCAGCGGTACAGAACCCGACTTTGAGGTGAGCTTGAAATTACAATTTCATCTTCAAGGCATGTGCGCAATCCTCACATAGACTTGTGTCCATTTATATTACTTATTGCCAGTCTTGTGTTCCTGCTTGCTCTTTATAACCCAAAATAAAACTTCATTTTGTCTTGTGATGCTGTACATATGTCTGAGAATGAAACATTCATGGCAAAACTACATGTGCAACAGAGAAGTAGGCAGAGTGCCTTATGTTCAGATTTGTGCTACTTTCACCTCTTACTTCAGCTTTTCATTTTCTAAAATACTCATACCTGTGTATCTAAATAGAATTTCTTTCCTGAAGCAGAACCTTTGTGGAATTGATGTTTTTTTACTGACATTTGTTAGTTTGTCTGCCTGTCATCAAGATTACAAAAAACTATCAACTACCAAGGGCGTGGGGCACAGGCAGAGGAAGAATCTATTAGACTCCAATGCAAAGCCATTTGGATTTTTTTTTAATTGGCATTGAATGCACTCTGAGTGTTAAGTTTTTAAAAGATTCAAACTGCGTGCTTGTTACTTTCTTGGAGGCCTGCCTCACACTTCTCCATGGTTTCTTCAGTCATCACAATAGTAAACTTTACACTCCAATTGAAACCCCTGCTTATATTTTATGTAATATCTAATATCTAATGATAGGCCTGCAGCCAACAAAAAACTATTAATAATTGGAATTTATATTTTTCATATATGTATGTATTCATTTTGCATTTAGAGTGTATGGTTTGTTTTGGGTTTTGATGAGAAATTGGAACTTTAAAGTTCGTAACAATTTTGCTTTTGAAGTCACTTACACTATTAACCGATTATCCAAAAACCTGTGGACTAAAGTTATTTTCATCCAGTAATCTATCATTAAGTGATTCAGGTGTAAAAGAAGAGTGATATGGAATTGTATACTCTTTTATTTTTGAAGTGTTTTGGGTGTGGTCACATATACTTTTAATTTTAATTTAAAAGGACGCAGTGGAAAGTCTCCCTCCTCCACCACGACCTCCACGGCCATCCAATGCTGCACCTTTCACTCTTCCTCCCAGGATTCCTCCACGCAACCCAGAAAGGTCAGTCTAGAGAACAATGATTCAGATTACTGATGTGAAAGCAGAACTGAGCAGTACCGAGTAATGCATGTATATAAAAAACACAATGAAACAAATACAAGGTACGGTAGGGTGGCGATGCCTAATAGCAGCTAGACAACTTTTCCTTAGGGACTTCATAAGTTAAGGTCAAGCATGGAGCATTATAAGTAAGATTGTAGAACATGTAAATTGTTTGTTACTTGAACGTCACCATGGATTCTTATGGGTTAAGAGAGTCAAAATATGACAGAAACAGACAGAGAGCAATAAAAAATAAATCTGCAAGCAGCAATGAGGGAGACAGTAAATGAGGAAATGTTCACCCACCACTAATTTGCAGCTGTGTGTTCTTGAGGAAGCCAGAGTGAGAAAGTGATGAAGGTTTTGATGTAGGTACACTCTAAATCTATAAATAACTTGACACGCTGAGAGGAGAACATTTTAAAAAGACAGCTAAGCTCAAAGGGACTCTACAATTAGTTTGACTAACTATAACTGCTGCAATTTCCTGTAAACTTGTGAAGCTGTTCAGATCACTTTAAGTGACGGAGGCATCACTTTTCTTCTTCTTCTTCTTCTTCTTCTACTTTTAATTCTGTGGACAGTAAGTTTTTGTTCACAAGTCATAACTAAAAATGTGATCCGGTGTGTTTTATAAGGAAAAGAAATTTGTTTAAACACCTGGTAAACACCGCATTGTGGAGTGAATATGGCAACTTCATGACTCGCCTTTGACGTGAGTGTGCTGTTAAAATCCTGACAATGTGCTTACTAGGAGCCATATTCATCTATCAGCTCACAGTGTCAATAGTTAGAAAAATCAGTCCAGTTACACAGGATTTGAAATACTGTGGATTTTTGACAGGCTAAAATGAATTTAGCAGTGTTTTTAATAATGAAAAAAGAACGAAGAAACACCTAAACCATGGCAAGAAATTATGCCGTGTATAGTGTGCTAAAATCTACCTACGTGCACTGCTAACTTTATGTCGCTGTGAATCTTAACAAGAAGCTCTTTTAGTGTCAGATGTTTGTGTATGAAGGTTATGTGATTAAGAACATTACTGGTAGATTTGTACGCAGATAATGACAGAGTGAAGGTTAATGTGATGTGCTGCTGTGATGAGACATACAACAACCAAGTGAATGCAACACAGTCGACTGATGCATAATAGTATCAAACTACCAATGCAATTCAGTATCCATCATTATATAGGATTTTGACTTCTGCATTTTCAGACAGAGGTGCATCTAGAGGGGAGTGCCACTCCATGCCAAATTTAACTGCCCCCCAGTGCCCCTCCACCAATGCTAGCAATATTAATCTTATAATGCCCTGCAACATCAGATGAGAGCCTGGCAAGGATCAGTATTAATTTAACTTAGTGCATTTACTTAAGTACTTTACTGAAGTACAGCTTTAATGTGCTTGTAATTCATTTAAGTATTTCTATGTTGTGCTACCTTCTTTTACTTTACTATATGTTGGATGCCATTATTGAACTCTGTACTCCATGCTATTTATTTTAAAACATTAGTTAATTATTATTTTAATATGAAAGTGATATATATATATTAGTGAATCAGTTATTATGATGTAGGAGTATAATGTATATGATTCTGAAAGTGCCATTCTACATAATGAGTATGGTCACTTTGTGTACTTTACACACAAAGTGTAACAACTTGTGCGTGGTTAAGCTACTTAAGAAGGATTATAAATTTTACTTGAATCAAAAGGCTAAATACTTTTCTAAAATGTTCCAGCGAATAATTGTTTTTAAACTTCTGTACAGCACCACGTTTCACATAATACATCTGTAATAGCAAGCAACTCTAACTCTGTTTTACAGAGCCAAAAAATGTTTAAAACTTAAGTAGCATTTAAAACATTAAAAAGAACATTGACAAAACAGTGACAAAGGAATATTGAAGTCTTTAAGTGTCCTATATTGTGACAATTTGTTTCTACGGCCAGATGGAAGCAGCTCAAACTCAGCTCAAGAATAACTCAAGCCTTGCTTAGAACTCTCAAATTGTAGAATGTTTGCTCAAAGAGGTGGCTGCCACTTTGCAACACACATTCACAACGCATCAACATGATGTTCAAATGTCAATTTGTTGCCGATGATAGTTCCCAGGTATTTGTATGGATGTACATGCTCCACTATCTGGTTGTTGATGTTTACTTTAGAAAAGACACTGAACATCTTTCTAAAATCAAGAACTATTTCCTTGGCCTTTGCTATTTTAATAGTCAGATAGGAAGCTTTGCAGCATTCTATGAAGTCATTAAGGGCAGATCCATGCTTAGGAGCAATACACTGAATACAATAACTGAATTGTTTGAAAATTTAAAAAGCAGTGAGTAAATACAGAAAAAATACTTGCTAAATGTCCTCTAACAGAGTATCAGTGACCACCATTTGCAGACTTGAGTCCTTGTGCAATTTTGTACCTAATTACACACAACATACAAAAGTATGTACACTTATAAGCTACTAAAAAAGCAAGTTAATTTCCAAATACCTAAATGTCACCTCTCAGATAAGTAAATGGCACAGAGTAGGGTATAACTATAGTAAACACTGCTTTCATAGTCTGGAGGTGTCTTATATGTCACATTTGCATCTTCTTTTGAAGTTTTTTTCTCACAGATTATCATAAATTGGAGTTCACAGTCTACCCACCCTTTACTGTATATTCACTGTTGCAATAGAGCCAATAACCTGACAGCACAGTAACAGTATGTTTCCTGTAGGGTGCCAGAGATGGTGCATGAGCGATACATATCCTGCCCAACACGAGCACTTCCTCAGAGACCTTCTTACAGGCCAACAGATTCAGCTCCTCCTGTACCGCGCCGAATCCGATGATGGCCTCATGTCTTTACTTTTGCAGGGTGTATTCTTCTAAAGCTGTGAGTTATTTTGTGCAAGAGGGATAGAAGAGAATATGCCATGTACCTGTTCACTTGTAAATAACCATCAGGCTTTAGAAGATGAACCCATACTATATATATATTTGTGTGTGTGTGTGTGTGTGTGTGTGTGTGTGTGTGTGGGTGGGTGGGTATGTACATGTGTGGTTTACCAAATATAGAAATTAATTTCTTATGACTGAGCGTGTGATACAGCTGTGATATGTCTGTGATATCTCTGCTGTATGTGCTGTACTATGGTTTCCCTGTAAAAAAAAAAACTTTTCACCTGTAAATAAATGTGGAACATTGAAAAATAAAACTGTAATACATGTTAAGCACCCTAATAAAAATAATTATAAGTTTCAAGTCTGAGTTTCTTTTTGTTATGGGTTTAGATTTTGATATATTCAAATAGCAAAGAAAAAAGAAAATGACTTGTTTTCTTTAAGTTCTAGTTATATTATTTCAATGTGTTAGAATTTCTGTTATGTAAATTAATTGACAAGTGATGTTGATGCTGTTTACCACATAAGCATTTGATTTTCCTGTGTAGGCTAGTTATGAGTTTAGTGGTATTATGTTCTACTTATTTTACCTCAGTTCCTGTCACAAGGTCTTGCTGTAATTTATGGATTGTGAAATAACCTGAAAGACATCAATCAGTTTTGTAGTGCCTCAGACTTCATGTAATTAAGAAAGAAATATGATAAAATTCTCATTTTAAAAATATTGTTTTAGCTGGCTAAGTACCAGCCGTCATTGCTTTATTAAATTGTGGTATACCATTTGGTCACTTGATGGTGCTCCATATTCTCTTTTTGCTCCAGCTTTAAAAGGTAGATTTCAATTTTTAAATATTTTTTGCATATGAAAACCTTCAGCTTGATATTAACACAGGAGGCATATCACAGTTTAATCTAATTCATTCAGTACTGTGAAGGCAAATTAACCTAAACAGCTGCAACATGTTTTATGGAGCAGAAGTTTAAAGGCTGAGAAAGTGTAGACAGACAGGACTTCTGGTCAAAACTTTCAAAGTAAAGTCTTTACAATAGATGGATATGTATGTAAATAAAGATGTGCCTACCAATATTTTATTTTAGTGTTGGCCAGGGCCATGGCTAAAAGGAGGGCAATGAGTGACCCCTGCCCCCCAGCAATCACCACCACTGATGCCAGTAGACCAGAGTACCTCTAACCTTATATTGCCTGAACACCATTAGAAACTTTCTCTCAATAACTTTCTTCTGTTGAGTATAGGTTCAATGGGCTTGTACTTAGTTAAGTATCTCTGCTGCATAATATAGTTTGGATTCAGATATGGAATTTTGCACTCCCACCATTTATTTTGAAGCTTTAGTTACTTTTCATTTTGAACATGAATTTTATTATTATAGCTAAAGATACCCTGTGACATATAAGTGATTAAAAGCATTGACATCTGCAATATTAAACTGATATATATCAATATTCCATAATTATGATCCAGCAATATATAATGCATACCATTCTTAAAGTTTCATTCTGCATAATTTTTACTTTTGGTACTTTAAATACATGCACTATTAACCTGCTTCAGTAAGATTATGACTTTTACTGAAGTATAAAGTGGATACTTTTTCCGCTTTGCACATTATTTATTTAAGCTCTTGTGTGGCACCACTTTCATGTAATAAATGTGGACACAGGGCTGCACATGAGCTAGAGAATCACACCCAGTGTTTACTACGCTCATTTTCTACACTGATTTTATTTCTGATAAAATATTCTGATTTCCTGTGAGCTTCCCTATCTTGTTCTTTATCCCCTCATGCCACCTGAAATTTAAAAAAATAATCCTGGAAAAGCCTCCATTAATGGGTCAAATTAGTGTGAGACATGTTTCAGCTCTTTGGGGTGGTGTGATAAAATGAAAACTTAATATTTCCCAGCAGCAGAAGATGTGTGCCACTTCCTGCCCAGCACAACAGACACATAAAGTTAGTACTTTACCCTGTAGTCTACTGAGCACTTGAGATAGACATAGTGAGCCTGACAAGATAAGAAATCTGACATTTTCCTCAGGGCCTCGTGGTGACAAAAACAAGGCTGGAAGTGGGGCATTATTAAATTCATGTTCAAAAAGTGGGCAGAAAAAGTTTCCAGAATTAATATCCTCACGCATAAGATGTACCTTTGGCTGTTTCTTTTTATTCTCCTCAAGGGGACGCATTGGTTCTTTGGCAGAGGTTTTACGCTGGATACCCTTCCTGACACAACCCTTCATGGTGAGAGGGGCTTGTGTCCCCACCTGGAATCAAACCAGGGACCTTTCACTTGTGAGGCGAATGTGTAAACCACTACAACTGTTTGAAAAATGTAATACGATATCAAATATATCAAGTGTTTAGTTTGGTCACCTGCGTTGCATTGAGCCAGACTATTTATTTGATTATTTACTATATACCAGCAACCTTTATTTTAGTTTGATGTTGAAATAAGTGATTTCGGGCTTTTATTGTGAAGAGAGAGGTCCCCGGTGCTTGCAGGGTGTGCTGTGCGGCGGTGTTGACGCAGCTGGAGCCGGTGAGCGTGAAGCGCTGACAGGACGCTGGTAGAGAGCAGCCGTCGGGAAGAGCCCAGTGAAGTGTGTCTGTCTGCATCAGCGAGTACAACGCTGGATTACCATCACAGAGAGGTGAGTGTACCTGGGCTGGGTCACCGAGCGCGTTTATCATGCTGTTCTTTGGGGTTTTCTTTTCAAAGAATTGTTCTTGTCATCAGCATATGGCCACTTTTATCTGTCACCACAGGCTCTGTAGCTGACTATGGGGTTATTAATATGCAAAAACCAATAACGCATAATGTAGTTGATGCTGGTCTCCGAGTCTTTTACTGTCAGTTTAGCAGAGGTTAGACAATACAAGTGCAGAGATATTGCACCTCAGCAGATGGGTGCTCTGGCCGTGGGACAGCTGCTGCAGTAAAGGCAAATCCATACAGTGGGAATGCGACCCGCCGTGGGTGCCGCACTCTGAAGCTGAATCCCCAAGAGAGAACCTAAATTTTTAATCTGGAAATTGAAGGTTGCCTGCCTCTACACCATGCTGGGTATTTGCATTATTATTTAAAAAAAAAACACACAAGGGACAAATCCTCTGTGTGCGGTTGTTTCTTTAAGTTGTCAGGCAGCGGTTGTCGTTGTGAGTCATAGGGGGCAGAATACAGGCTACTCCACATGCATACAGTGAGACTGTGACGGCAAGACCATCCACTTACACTTAATGGAATGCATATTATGCGGCATGGACATGCTGGGTAGTAGGTTATGTGGTCTGACTAAACTGTAGCCTTTGTCATATTTGATGGAAAGTGGATTTTTTTTAGGAAAATTTTTTGATAGTTTCTCATTTTTCCACTTCTTATTCCAGTGATAGTCAGTGAGCATGACTAACTGAGAAGCTGTTTTTTGTAACTGCACAGTAGTAATAGTGTAATTATTCTCTGTATTGACACAAGGACCTGAAGGTTGGGCTGTATGTTTTGACAAACAGATCTGCCTGAAGGCGTTCACAATGAACGGCATGTGACATGAACAACTGCTTGGGAGCACAACCGTACATATATACCTCCATCTTGTCCACATATTACACATACCATACATACAGTAAGTGCTGCCACCAAACATTTGCCAAGAGAGGGAATCCAAAGGGCTTTAAAGTTATGTTTTTGTCATTTTATTTGTATATTTAATTGCTTGTGGACTTAGAATTATAAAGACGTCTTTGCATGAAGCTCAGCTGGCAGAAAATTTGGGCTACCATTACACAAACTGATGTTAGCTGAGGTCATAGTGTTATGTTACATTTAAAAGTACACTATATGGGCAAAAATATGGGCCCACACTTCTTAATGGTTGCATTCAGGTGTTTAATTCAGTATAATTGCCACAGGTTTGAAATCAAGCACCTAACCAAAGCGCAGCAACTCAGCCAGAGTGGCGGACCACGTAGAATTACAGAGTGGGGTTGCTGAGTGCTGAGGCACATAGAGCATAAACGTCTCCAAGACTCTGTTAAATAACAACAGGGTTAGTCAACACAAAACAGAGCACTGGTTGCCTCATGGCATGGGTTTCTATGGCCGAGCAGCTGCCAAGCATTGGATGGACTCCTGAGCAGTGGAAAAGTGTTCTGTGGAGTGACAAATCATGTTTTCTCTATCTGGCTGTTTGATGGATTAGTCTGGGTTTGGCCTGGCTGCATTGTGGCAACTGTAAGGTTTGGTGGAGGAGGGATAATGAAATGGAGCTGTTTTTCTGGGGTTGGCCTAGGTCCCTTAGTTCTAGTGAAGGGAAAACAGTTCCAGCATGACTGTGTACCAGTTTACAAAGCAAGGTCCATAAAGGCATGGATGGATGAGTTTCTTGTGGAAGAACTTGACTGGTCTACACAGAGCCCTGACCTCAACCCCCTGTACATCTTTAGGATGAACTTGAACAGAGATTGTGAACCAGACCCTTTCGTCCAACTTTAGTATCTGACTTCACAAATCCTCTTCTGAATTAATGGGCAAAAATTTCCACAGACACATTTCAAAATGTAATAGAAAGCTTTCCCAGAAGAGTGGAAGCTGTTATAGCTCATGTAAGTATAATGTGTAGGTGATCCAATACTTTTGTCCATGTAGTATATTTCAAATAAAAAGAGACATATTAATTGTCAACTCACTGTAGCTCAGCTTGCAGTATCTCTTATCTTCAGACAAGAGAGAGGGAATTTTGTATGCGGTCATGCTGCTGATCCAACTCAAACCTACCGATAGAAACTTTTCTGTCATCCGTAAGTATAGATCCCAGCATAGATTTGCATGTGTAAGAACAATTTGGGAAAAATGTTATACTTTTCCTATCACAACTGAAGACATAAGATTGGAAGTATCTGTCATTTGGCCCCTTCTTTAAACATTTTTAAGTTTGTTACCAAAATCAACACTTCAGTTGGTTGCTGAAATTAAACCTTAGTAGAAAAGTCAGCCAATCATCACCTCTGCAAAATTAGTGGTTCCACAATCAACAAGATGCCTTCTTGTGAAACTCTGCAAATCTCCCTGTCTCTGTCTCTGGCTTCATTCACAATTTTACTCCAAGGGAGCTGCGTAACATGAGGCTACACAAGCTTAATAAAATATTAACCCAAGTGCAAATAATTAACAAGGACAGAGGGAGGGCAGTCAGACTGATTTTCTCCAAACCATCTGTTTCAGTATTTTGTCAAATAGCTGCTACACTTTAATATATCACACTCACTTCTTGTCATATCATGTGTTTTTTCTGGACACAGTTAATGGAGATATTCAGTTATCTACACAGTGTTTACATAGAAAGATCAAGAAATCCATTAGCTTCCAACAAGTGCAACAAAGACATCTGGTTTTCAACATGCCAGCAGAAGAGTTGTGGCTGTTTACATAGAGATTTTGATAGGTGTGTACATGTAAAACATTAGTCACATGTTTGATACCTAGCAGCTCTGCCAGGAGCCATTTGCTCAGTCTGGCAGCAGCCATACCCCTGTGACCTTTTGCGTGTACTGTTATGCAATTATAGGCAATCAGATGTGAACTATGTAATGTGAAATTTTTAGTTAAAAAAGATTCAACACATGTTGTTTTCAGGTGTTCAATGTGTCTGAAGAAGAATTTAAATTGCAGAATGTAGCTTTGCAAAAGAATAGTTAAAGAGAATGTACATTTTACCGTCATATCTAGTTTCCACTTTTGGAGATACAGAATAAATGTAATTTCAGTTGCTCCCTTGTATTCTCCTCAAGGGGTTGCCACAGCAGATGAATCTGCATTGGTAATTTGGCAGAGGTTTTATGCCAGATGCCTTTCCTGACGCAACCCTCCATGGTGAGAGGGGCTTGTGTCCCCACCTGGAATCGAACCAGGGACCTTTCCCTTGTAAGATGAATGTGTAAACCACCAAACTATGGGGATTTTGGAGATACAGAATAACATCCATAATAACCTACAGAGGAAGGACAGGTCCAGTTACTATGAAAAAGAGTAGTGCACATCATGTTTTCTGATTTTAAAAAAAGAACACATAAGAGCAGATTGATCCACTCACTATATGGCTGCATGAGGACTTTAATAGCTCTGTAACTTTTCAAGCACAAGGCTCTTCATTTGGTATGAACCCAGCACAGTTGTTAATATTTCACGATGATTCACGTTACACAGGCCCACTAGATCTGAGTAGAGCAATCCCCGGAAACAGGAATCTCAAAACTGAATTTCCAAGATTTGCTAAAGCCTGCTGGCCTTGGGAATCACATCATCTTGTTTTTCCATGATGATCTCCATGTGGTTTGGAAATCTGACAGGCAGCTAGTCACAATATGTTTTATTTTTCATTCACTTAAATTACCCCATGGGTTATGAAGGCTCCTCAGAATGTACTTGCTTTGCCAGTGAGTGGATACTTTAGTCTTTGCTGTCACTGTATTGTAGGCTTACTGATTAACCCTTATTTCCATGTAGTCATACTAGTTTTATTTGACAGTGGCAAAATGATGAAATGATATCTATCCTTGTTAAGGCATATTTTTTAAGATCTCTTGTTTTTATTAGCTGGAGTTTATGTATACCAGCTGTGTGGTGATGCTGGATATGTGTATGATGTCAACAGAAAGCTTTGTAGTGACAGCATTTGGAGGGAACAGCCTTGTCTTTTCCCGTGAATAACGGATGGCTTTGAATCAGGCCGGATGTTTCAGCCAGACACCGGGTTTCTGTTTTCACTTCTTGTTAATGTTACAACAGGTTGCTTAGCAACCCTCGCCCCCCACCACCAACCCCCTGTCTGCTTTCCCTGTCTTCTGCCATTGGCTGAAGTGGATGGTGAAATGAAGTGTTATGCGTTGGTTTTTCAAGGTCTGTGGCACAAAGAAACCCCCACCCCCAATCATGGATGCATGTAAACAAAGCCATGAAAAGAGAATTTATCCTTTGGTGATGGATTCAAGCAGCATCCACCTCCACTGCCGCCACAAATGTCACACATCCACCCCCACCCCACCCTTTAACCCCAACCCACCATCAGTGTCAGCACTGATGGACAACAGCAGCATCGTGATATTTGTTAGTAGATAGTTTAATAAGAATCAACATCTGTCCTTACTAATCATATCACAGACCAAGCCAGAATTATCAAGTGATACAGCTTTATAAATCATTCACTGCAAAATGTAGTAAAGAGTAAGGACCTAATATTTGCCTGACCACCTGTGAAGTTTGGCTGTTATTGATGGAGCCGCCTGTTGTTTGTTTCTGGGTGTGACGGGACGAGTCAGACTGCGTTAGCATTCCTGAAATAGACAGATGATGCGAACCAGTTGGAGTCCCGCTGCGTGCTCATTTCACGCAAGGCTACCTTCATAGCACTTAAAATTGCTGGATTATCGCATTGCTGTTTATATTCATGTTTAGCCGCCATATCCTATGACTCAATTATCAAGTAGTCCTGTCACTTAGACGCTCAGAGAGTTATATTGGGGAACACACTCAGAGCTTCCACTCCCTGTCAGAGTCAAAACATCCAGCAGAAATGAGGAAACACTTTCAGCACTCTCTCTGACAATGATTTGAATTGTCACCACAGCTCACCTAATGTGCAAGTATGTCCCATTATCTAAGCCAGGAGGAATCTGTTATGCACAGCTGAGGTCATTATGTAGTTAGGACGTTAAATAAGCATCATGTGTCTCATATTCATACTACCAAATCACATACCACTGTATTGTTTTATGGAATTTATTTTTTCCAATTATACCATTCACTGTATGTGAGCTTTTCTTTTGTTAAACTTCACTCAGCTCCTACAAGAGTAAACTCTCTAAAAGTCCCTTAAGGAGACACTGCAAAACTACTTGGATATTCAGTTCAGTGTTTATCCTCTCTGCAAAGTCTGTGATCCAAGCTTTCGCACTCTTGGAGTGAAGCCTGGAGCCCCTTCTGTGAAGATGTATCACCCTGGGTAAATTGTCAGCTCACTGACATTCTTATTACGCTGGCTCTAAATGCCTAGCAGTCATGTTAGAAGCAGCCTGGCTCTCTAACACAGTGTCTGTAACAGGCAGTTTGGTCCATGCAGCCAACTGCAGTCCTCCCCAGGACCGTCACATGTACCAGCCAAGTGTTTCCTGTCCGGAGGATCTGGCCATGGTCACTTCCAGTAACTGTCTGGGCTTCTCATGGATGCACTGGCAGGTTATTAGTCTCTCCAAGCAATGAGGGGTACATCTTTAATTGACAAGTGTCTTGACTGGGTTTGTTTTCCCTTCAAAAAGGACCTTTTATCTAAAGGTCAGGAATTAGCCTTAAAATACGCACTCAAATGTGATAATGATACCATAAGATCAATTTAAACTCCTTAATTCCAATAGTAAGGTTCAAAAAATTCAAAGGCATAGAAGCAGTGTTCATAGAGCTTCAGCTTAAGCTCCAACCATTATCAATGCAAATGTGTAATCCTGTTCTCAGGACTATAATGACTGTAGTGTGTAAGTTACATACATTTCCTTTTATGCTGCAGTTGTTTGAAATGAACTTCAAATAGCTTTGCTTGAGGAATGTGTAGAATCCCAGGCTGCTGTCCAGTGTGGAAGCTGTTTATGGAAGAGAGTGGGGAGGAGTAGACGGGTAGGTGGGGGTCTCTTCTCAATTAGGAGGATAAGCTGCTGCTCCAGAGCAGCCATTTCAAGCCATGTTTGGAGCTATTTGGTGGGATCCACGCACAGCACTGGATAGCTTCTACCCTCTGTGCCATTTGTTGACAAAGCAGAAGTCAAACTGTGTTATGTAACAGCTCTTTCTCTGTGTCTATAGTACAGCTGAGCATGTGATGAAAGCTCTTTTGTGTTAACATAGCTCACTTTTAAGGCAGCCTCTGACTGTTTCACAGAGACCCCGCTACAGGGAACACATGACAGTCCAGCTTCATGTCACTCCGCCTTTGTTTAATTCTCAAGACGGGCGGACAGGAAATTTAGAGGATGATTCAGATAAAGTGATCAGTCCTGCCTGTAGAAAATGCTTTGACAGTGTAGATATTGAATTCATAAATCAATGCAGGGAAAAATCAATTCTCATAAAAGCATGTGCTGGGTTTACAGTAGGGTTAGATGATAAATTATCAGCTAACCTTTCCAAACTTGGTTTGCCAGCTGCATCCATAAACAGCTGCACTGGTACACAGACACCTGCTAAATTAAAGCTAAGTAACAGACTAATAAAATATATAATAAAAACTGCAAATTTCTTGGACTACCTCACAGTAGACTATATTGTACATCACCAAAACCAGAAACACAGCCAAGAGGTCCAGTTTAAGACCAGACAGTAAGCATGTTAATTTCATGGCTCACGTTGGCCATCCAGCCTCAAGTGGACATTAAAGGAACTGCATTTTTTTGACACTGTTGCCTTTAATTTTCAGCCCCAGAGGTTGCCACTTGGGTTAGACCAAGGCTCTGCAACCTTTACTATCACAAGAGCTATTTTAAACTATGCTTAACCAATAAAAATCCATATGGACACTTAAAACATATTTACATTTTATAATGCCTACTTCTTTAATTATATTACATAATAGCTATTCATTATTTTTTGTTGTGTTTAACTTATTTTTTACTTACTGTAGCAGAAGAATTTCTCAACTTTGGGTTAATTAAAGTGTCTCGTACCTTATGTTATCTTAAATGATGTGACACGGCCTGTTAAGTATAAATTAGGTAATTATCAATATTACTAAAATGTACGTACCTTTCGGCTGCTCCCATGTATTCTCCACTAAGGGGTTGGCCACAGCGGATTAATTTGCACTGGTAATTTGGCAGAGGTTTTACGCCAGACACCCTTCCTGACGCAACCCCACCTGGAATCGAAGCAGGGACCTTTCGCTTCAAAGGTGAATGTGCAAACCACTACACTACCGGGGACACTAATATTACTAAAATGTATAAATAATTAAAATGAACAAATTATAGTTCTGTGTTAAAACTATCGATTTGTCTGTGTCCTAACCACTTACTGGGCAAGGGTCACAGTGAGGCTGGAGCATATCCTAGCAAATATTAGGCGAGAGCCAGAGTACATTCTGGATATTTCGCCAGTCAATTACAGGGTTAACATAGAAAGACAGACAACCATTCACGTTCACATTTAGAATAGCTTGTAAGTCTTTGGACTCTGGGAGAAAAACCATGCCAGCACAGAGTGACCATGCAGACTCCACATAGAAACAATACAGTGCTGATGTTGTCTAATGTTTCACAGAAGTATTATTTCTTAGCATTATGGGGTAATTTGCTTTACATTTTGGAAAGCAAACGTCTTCAACAGTTAAATGAGGAGAATAATACTCTAAAGTCTTTCAAGCTGGAGGCAGAGGTTGGTTTGCCTCCCTTAACATAAACTGAAAACAGGTCAAAACACCCAAGTGTCTCTGTCAAAAGTTAAATACATACAATATGTTTAAAGCTCACTACATAACACCCATATTTAACTTTTCTTTCACAAGCAAACAAAGAACTGCTTGGATAGTGCCAAACTGCATTCATGGAAATTAAATGAACGGATGGACAGGCAAGATGAAACAACCAAGGCAGAAAAAGTCAGGTTCTATGACTTATTTGTAAAGGTGAACTGTGATGCTTCAAGTTTTATGAAATGAGTTTAAAATGTTCTTTATTCGAATACTGAAGTGTTCCATTAGAAAAACATTAAATAGTTCTCTGTACCGTTATGTGACTGAGGGAGGCTTCTCCCTGATCCAGGAAAGTATAGCCTCACTAAAAGCAGTTTTCCTATCAAAATCAGATGTCCAGTGGATAAGAAGAGCTACTTGCATCAGTCAGTGCTGGTTCTATCTTGATCGCTTTGTGGAAGATTGAAATAAGCACCTTATAATAACATTTTTTTCAAGGGGCAATGCTAGATGCAGGGATAAATTATCATTCTGAAGCCATGACACCTGACCTGCTCACCTAAGGTTTGCCGATTCTTTGGAATCTCAGTTAAAGTCAGTTAAAGATATTCTATTTACTCCTGCATTTGAGGAACATGTTTTGTCCCAGTTCTGCTGTGTACAGTGTACATTTTACCTTTTCCTGAGCTTAACTATGGTTTAATGATTGTGCAGTTTAATAATGTATACATTTTTAGTGGTTTTTTAGTTTCGTAAAAGTATTTTTTTGTCTTGTCATTGTAATTTATTTGCTTTTTAAGTTTTGTATTGCATTTCATGACTCCTGTTTGTGAAAAGCACTACTTTAAATAAACATTGCTTGCTAAAAAGCAGTACTTCCTTTTAGTGTAATATGTGTTTCTTTGCAGGTTCAATCTCCAAGTCCTCTTCCTTAACATTTCCCTCTTTCTATTGATATTATTGCAGTTAACAGTAGTTTTCCATTAAAGACGGTGATACATTTCTTGTTGTTTGAAGCAGTGAAGAAATTTTCAGCTGAGCATATCACTTAATGGTCTGTGGGGAATTTTAGTTTGGATTTTAGAAGCTATTTCACATGAAGAAAACCAAGAAACTAACTGTGTTTGTTCTGTATTTACTCTAAAACTGACTGGATACTTTGAATATTTGCCCCTGTACGAGGAGGGAGGCTTTATTTTGAATCAGTCTGGGAAGCCATCAGGTAGTCTGCTGGCTAAGCCTCTAGGGGCAATAGCCTTTTTTGGGGGGCTTCTGGTATAGCCAGCCAGTGAGCCTGGATTTCCATTTCTGCCTACCAGTGATTGTTAATAAATGCAGATAAGTAATAAAAAAGAAAGCTAATTAATAATAAATCATCATCAGATAATAGCCTGCCCAAACATGATTGGTCAGTAGCACCAGAACTACAAGCAGATCGCAATATACAAACCAGAAAGTGTCAGAGGTATTAAGGACCTTATGGCTCATTGAGTCATCCAGTAGCAAATTGCAGCCATCATCTTTGGTCTGTCTGTCTCTCATCTACTGGTCCTGCGTGAGCATTTTAAGAGGCAGGAGGATTTGCACAGTTGTTGAGTGGGTGCCACATTCCCCGTTGGCATGTGGTGACAGGTCCATCCAAACATGCCTGTTGTCAAAAACAGACCCCTTAGATAGAAAAGGGTCAAGGTCAATGCTGAGACCATCCTGCCCACATGAGACCCTCAAAGCTCAACCAGAAGGCTTATGAGGTTTCAGTGGAACCTGATGTTCGTCATGGACTAAGAGCTGTCTTGTGCACGTCATCAAGAAGGTAATCTATCTCCCTCTAGATCTTCAGTGAGGCTTTATGGTGGACATTGGGTTTTATGAATTGTTTGTTTTGAGAGTGATAGTTACACAAGGGAGAATTCATTCAGAAGGAGGTTTATGTATCAGTTGTCTAGAAGTTGAACTGAGAGATAAATAAATCATCTGGCTTTTGTTGGCTGCTTTTAGTTAATCACACAGGCAGAGCTGAGAGTGTTTCACTGACTGAGAATATTGATTGGATTTTAGTGCAACAATAATATCAACACTAAGAATTATCTCTCAGTGCGGTTAATTTAATTTAGTTTTTTATGCATTTTTTACTAAATGTTGTGAGACTGAGACTGGCCTATTTTCTCCTTGTCAGACAACTTCTTTTTTCTGAGAAATCTACGGAATTAGCACTTGATAACAAAGCTGCTTGCTTTAAAACAAAACAACACCTGGTGGAAAATACTAATTTAAAGCTGGAAAATCTAATTATCTTTTGAACCTTTGTGACACTAATTCACCATCTTTTGAACTTTTAACAAATTCAAAAAATATTGACTTAACTTCATATCCACTCACAGCTAAGCCAAATAGACTCAAAATGGAATTCTAGTGTACAGTAGTTTCCTAGATGATAAGGAGTGATGGTTAATTTAGGTACATTTTATATTGTGTAGCTGATACAGTCTCCTTTTATCTTTCTGTTTGCAGTTGTCTGACCACTGCTGTCCTAGCAATGCTCTCTGTTATTTACAGGCTGGATGGATGGTGCTCTTTGCCTCTGCTCTGCTAAGAAGCATATCTTCCTAAAAAGGCCAGGGGTGATCTCTGCTCTTGTGTGTTTATACAGCAAACTGAATGCTGCAAGCTGTCATCTTCCCTTTATCTATTATATGCGAGAATTTCAAACACTCTCACAATGTTCTCTCTGCTGTAAATTCTCCATCTCGGGGTTCATCTGAGGACGCAGCGGAAGCAGAATTGAGATCGGTGTAAGCGTTCCTCAAAGGAATGCCTGTTAATGGTTTTGGAAATGAGATCATGGATGCAATGCCTCTCTGGGATGCAGGGGGTCAGGAGGCAAGCAAGATTTTATTAAAGTGGAAGTGGAAATAAATACACAGTTTTTGATACCCAGGGACAGCTCAGCTCCAACACTGGAAGATGTTTAAAAAGGTTTTTGCTTTGTGTCCCCTTGGGACTTGTTTGGAATTGCGCCCATTTTCCCTCATCCATTTAGGCCTATTTGTGGAGGTTTCCAGCTGGAACATCGGTCCCCAGCCTGTTCTGCAGGTTGGCTTATTTACCGCCATGTGTAAACAAAGTGCATACACAGTCCCACGCAACTCAGAACAACCTGGAACAAAACAAGTGACAACTTTAAAAGCAGCATAACATTTCTAGGAATATTTTAAAATAGTCTCTAGAATATTTTTTGCTGCTCGTCCTTTTTCCTCACTGTTACCCATTAGCTTACAAGTAAAAACACTGTTTGAGTTTGTTTGTGTATATGAACAAGTGACTGTTTGAGTGCTTTGGTGAGTGTGTTTGCAGTCTTAATCGGTCTTTTTCTTGGCATCTGAAATGGGGATGTCGCCTAAATCAGTTGTCCTGGCTAAGCACAATGGGAAACCCAGCTGAGCGATGGGAAGTGTTTCACAGCTACTTTTCTGGGGGCCTTGGTGTTGCTTCTACATCCACCACTGATGCAGCTCAGATATGTTGGTTCTCTCCTTCCTTCTTGCCCTTAAAGAGAAAGACATGCACAACTCTCAAATTCATATCACCAGTTAGAGGTGAGCTAAAATTCCTTGCAAAATTCAAGTAGCAAGGGATAGCTGTGCCATCAGACTGAGGTATTAATATTTAACAAAGTTTTCAGTCATTACAGCACCACAGTTTGATTTTAGAATAGAATAAAACCCCAAAACAAAACCCCTTTTTAATAATTTCACATATAGAAGCTCGTGACATCCTGGATTAGGATTTATACTGACAGATGTCATAGATGAATAATGAATGTGTAATAGTGACTGCTGGACTGTAAGAATGCATTTAACAGAGATTTCTGGCATCTGATGCTACTGTTCACTGCCAGTCTTAATGTCAGCAACATGAGTTATATCTCACTGGATGGAACAAAGCTTTGTTATATATACAGATTTTGTTGTATGGAAAGAATAATGGTTACTGGCTTGAGTTTGGAAAATCTTGGAATGAATTGAATTGAATTATTTGATGCCTTGGATTAGTAACATAACATAATGTGAAAGGTTCTTTATTTTATTTAAATAGATGACTTACAGTTCACCGTCTTCCTGTCTGTCTGTGTCATATCTAATTTCAGTGTGCAACCCAACCATACAGGCATTACCACAATTTCATTATCTGTATGTGGTCCCTTATTACAGCTATCTTTGCAGTAGATTCGCTATTCTTGCAGTAGAAGCTACAACAAAGCTTGCTCTTCAAGGAAATTTCCCATACGACTTATATTGCTTCAGTGCTTACAGACATCCATTCTAATAAATCAGCACTGCAGCAAAGAGCTGGCCTGGTTACCACACTAACTCTGAGAAATAACGAACTCCATCGAATGTGATGTTTACTAAGAGTGATGCAGGTGTTTCCACTGTTATGGCACTAAGTTTGTCCAAGACCTTTTAAGTCACACATGAACATGGGGGGGGGGGGGCGCAGCCAAGTGCATTTCAACATGAGTGCATGAGTGAATTTTTTCCATGTGCCCACAGGTTCAAAGCCATGCATGTTTGGTTTCAACACTGACTTGCCTGTGGGTGTGAGTGAGTGGGTGTGTGTTATCTGGAAGCAATATGACTGACAGCTACTCTTCCCATGACCTTAAACCGCAAGTTCATTGATAGTTGGGTGTGTAATTGGTGATTTTGTTTTGCACACCTTGCAAAGAAAGTTATTTAATGGTTGTGCGGTTTTGCTGCATTCTGTCAGTCTCTCAGTGTAGCCGTGGGCTCATACTTGATGATATATCACAGCAATCCATCTGGAGGAAAGCTCCTGTGTGAATAATCTTCCCTGTATTTTTCTTCCAGGGCTCTCCAGCAGAGGGCAACATAAGCCCAAGTGCAACTCCAAGTAAGTAAATTCTTGATCTAAGTCCATCAAATAAGTCAGTAACCTCATCTTTTATGTGCCACAATGAAGCTAAATGATCTGAATTCATCATTTGCATTAAATTAAAAGCACCAACTGCTTTCTAGTCTCTTTGTTAAATCAGATAAGGAATTGCTGTAATCAATATGTTATGATGAACAACAATGTACTAATAATATAACTAATAATAGGCAATACATTTATTAACAGTGACACAAAATGTCTTCCTTTCTGTGTTTGTGTGATATTTCACATCAGGTCCTCGAACAGTCTGCGCTGTCAGGATCACACCTCTGAAAAGCATGAAAGGCTCTCCTGACCTGATTCCTACCGCAGGTGATTCATCCATCTGGTTCATCAATTTTTCAGCTGCTATAACTGTGGGAAACCTCATACCCTCTTAGAAAACTTAGAACGAGGCCTTTGAAGTTATGTGTTGACAATGTGATATTACTTTAACAAGAAAAAACAACTTACAGGGCAAGCTTTAGCTGCTCTACTCCCCCCTCTACTAGTGTGATTGTGGCAATTAGTCTGAAGGGACAGTAGGATATTAATTTGATGGCCTGGTTTTGATGTAACAGTTCTATTTCAGTCATTTGGGGCATGAGGTAGCAATAACTTGGCTTCCCAGCAGCTCTTAAAGAGTAATGCACTTACAGAATGAAGCACAGAGAAACAAGATTACAGCTGAAGTGACATTTTGAATGTTTCCAGATTTGGATCCAAGCAGAGTTTGCAAAGGGAAGGGAGTTGTGACTCTAAGGGCCACTCTTGTCCACATTGACGATGAGGACTGCATCAGCGAAGAGCCAAACGTCATCACAACGCCAAGTAAGTCAGAACAACTGCCACAGCTGTTTCATAACAGCTCCCTGCATGATGAAAAAATATTTAGAGGACAGTAAGTATTGCATGGCTGTATGAAAAGAAGGACACATCCTTGTAGAATGTGGCGAGAGGATGTGAGTGTTGCTGTAATTTAAAGGGTGTTTTTGTCATGTTAGACAGTTGTAGAAATTCTACACATGCATTTCAGAGTTCTGTTTTGCTGTCAGGATTATATAACTCCTCATGTTTTAAAGTCGCTGAACACACTTAGAGCTGTGATAAAGGGCGATTGCTCATATTTTCATGCAAGAGTCAAAGAGGTCTTTTGTTGCGGCCTGCCCACGCTGCACTTTGGAGCAGGCAGCCTTAACTGTGGGCTCGTTTGTTGTGTAGAGCACATTGGAACCGGACTGGAGGCTGGCCAAAGCTTTTGGGGGGATGCTTTAATTGTTGTAGAGTCTGAATATAAAGGCCATTGGAACAAATGGCCTTAACAGCTCTCTGAATAGGCACTTTGTTTCTTGTGACAAAGTTCAGAGATTGTGGGAGAATCCTTTTTTCCTGGGGATATTAACAGCCCTGTACATGAAAACCATCAAGGAAAGCATTCACACCCTGCAGAATGAAGGAAGATTTATTTGATCAGCAATTATCTGTTATGGTTTGCTGTTATAAGTTCATGCAAAGAATTTACTTTTTAGTAATAGCCTCTGTGTTTTTATTCCTTCCACTCTGGCTGCCAAACTAAGAGAGTTTTGGACTCTTTTTAGGTGGCTGGACAAGCCGGATTAATGGAGACAGCTCTAAAGCAGGACTGGCTGAGGGAGGCAGCAACAACACAGCCAATTTACCTCCTGTAAACAACACTCTGTGCCAGGTACGTTTACTTCCACCACATTTAACATACAATCCTTGTTTGGTTTTACGAGAAGTGTGAGATCTTTTTATCTTAGGGTGCTTGTTTCATGTCTTGAAATTCATAGGAATGTATTGTTCTGTTTCCTGACTTGTAACATTATGTTTTCTATACTTTCTGTCACTTTCAGAACAATTCACCTGACAGCTTAAAAGAAAATCAAGCTCCATCCTCCACTGACGTTCAGAACTATATTACATCTACTTCCAGCTGCGTTTATCCCTGCACCAGCACAGTTAACCCCACCATAGTTCTGCTACAACACAACAGAGGTGAGCTCACTTGTCTGCAAGTTGGGGGCCACAGATACTAAGAGACTTGTTGTAAATTTGACATTTTAATGAAGCTTTATTGTAACAAAACACTGTATCTGTCACTCAGATCTGCTCAGTGTTGCACTGGAGCACCAGCATGTCACACCAAGACCAACACTAAAATGCATGTGCAAGCAACCAAAAGCATAGATCAGCCAAAGATTACAGTTCACACACACTTTTCTGCTAACTGCTCCACTGTATCTTTAGATAGCAAGTAGCTGTTTTCTGCTGTATTAGTGTTCAAAACCTGCTGTCAGAATCTTTATCTGTGTATGTAAGCTATAAGCCTTATCTCTCTGTGTTACCCGTAATCACTGCATTCACACTTTTGCTCCATTGCTGAGTCACATTTCACTGTCATGTACTTGTCTGTGTTTCTCTCACAACAGAACAGCAAAAGCAGCTTTCTCATTTGGAAGGTATGCACTGGGGTCTTGTTTATGTCTAACAGATATTTGTAATTTGTTTTTCATTCCTTCGACTGCTCACAGCAGTCCCGTTTTTATTACAGTGCAATATTTTTATTCCTTGACTGAACCATCTGTCACCCTCCTGCTGCCATGGTCTTGAGTTATCACTTCATGAAGTGATAACTCAAGATTTTTGCACTAATGTTTAAAATATTGGGAACTCAGCCTTGTTGAGCAACATCATACCACACTATGCAAAATGCATGTAATTTCCTTTTTGTTAGATGCCTTTTTTCTTTTATGAGTTGCTTCTTATCAAACATGGGGTTTTAATTTTAGAGGTTGTTGTTCCCTGCTTTAAAACCACAGGTTTACATTTACATTATTTTAATTACTTACACGACACATCATGCTCTTTAAGGCAAAGTATTTGATATGTTTACCTTAGGTGTAGCAGGCGTGGCATGTATATATTCTTACCCCTTACATTTGGGAAAATGTAATGTAGTCAAATGTAATTCTAATGCGTTTTTTACTAAATCACAATATTTTGGTCAAAATGACCTTCAGGTATGTGCACAGCATCCCTGCTTTCATACACACATATGCCTTGCACTTGTGTGAGGCAGCTGTCAGGTAATAATACTGACAGAATCATCCATGTGACAATAGCAATCTCAAGTGCCATCCATATAAATTCAGAGAAAAATATCTTTTTTGTATGATATTATAAACTCTACATCCAACACAATACAGTGCATAAAAACCTTACAGTAATGACTACATTTAATTTATACTATGCATAAATCACAAACAGGAGTATTGGTCTTCCTTAAAATATCTAATGGCTAACATGAGCTGATGAAATGTAATCGCAAATATTATTAATCAATTTGTACAATCACAATCATCTGGTAGATTACATGATTAGGACTTACAGATACAACAGCAGAAAGCCTGTAAGATAGGTGGTGCCAAATAACAATAATTAATACAAATAGCATCTAATATGTGGAATAACTTCAACTAACATCATTTACATCACTATACAGCTTCAACTAAATCAATCATTATTCTATTTATATTTTTTTCATATGTGTAGTCCTTTCTTAAAATTAAAAAAAAGCCAAAGCATTGCACTGAGTGAAGGATCGTCGTTTAGTCCCCTAGGTGACAATGTCCATCACATAAATATTCAGAAAGCCTAAAATGTAATGTATAAATAGCAGCACAATAATTTTGGTACAATAATTGTACTTTTTTGTTGCATTTGTCAAGTATATAATGCTGTAAACTATAAAAAAAAAATAGAATAGAATAGAATAGAATAGTTATTTTGTTGTCATTCGTAACATACACCAGTTAGCACACATTAGGATTAAATTCAGGTGTATTGACTCGCCATCGGGCTGATGGATATAAATAAAGTGAAAAATATAAATATAAAATACGGGGGTTGCTTTAAAGCATATTCCCTAAGCAATAATGAAGTAATGATATTGTATTTATTTTATCATAAAAATCCTTTCTGTATTGCCTGCATCTCAGTGTAGGTTACATTTAGGAATTAACTGCAGTATGTAAATAGGTTTTACACGCACCAGAATTCATTTGTGTTTGAATAATCATTGTGTGGTCATGTTTTACTGCTTCTGCACATTCACAAATATAAGAGCCCCTTTAACAGTGGGCTTTTTTATTTGGATTTCACACATGTACCTAATTTATTAAACTCAAGAGATTTGCAGCATGCATGTGTTCCTGAGTCACTTCACTTACTGAAGTATCACAGTAAGAAATGGCAGGTTCCTAGAGGATTGTGGAATTAGCTAAACTAAATGTTATACAGGATTGATTGCAAATGTTCTTTTCTGCTGTGACATATAATAATGATTGCTGTAAAGAAGTCTTTCTTGCACATAGTCTGTGTTATCTCTCTAGCTTGATTTAATGCATTTCGTTAGCCTAGCCTTGGTATGAACCTGATCGAAATGTTTTCTGCCATGCCATTAGAAATTTGCTGTGAATTTTTATTTTTTTCGGGCTTGTGGTCTTTTTAAGTATTTCTCTTGTTCTTCACAGACCCAACACCAGAAAGAGATAAAAGCCCAGAACCTGGGAGAGAATCTATCAGTCCAGTCCCCGAAATGGACGGAAAGAGACAGCGGCTATCACTGCATTCCTCTGTCCTCAGTCCTCTCAACAAGCCCATTGTGCCTGTACGGGTGAGCAACCAAACCAACTGTAAAATGAAGACTAATTGACTCACTGTAAATGTTTAATGGATACTTTGTTTATATAACACATGGGTCACTGGTGCTATAGTAAAAGAATTAGTATTTCAATAAAAAGCATCAACATATATTACATGTATTATAAGATTTTCTAATGATTTTTGTCATTGTTTTGGCAAGAAAACTGTCTCACAGGAGATATTTTGAACATCTCATAGCAGGTGTGTAACTAATAGCATTGTCAGACTTAGGTTGTCATTATTCACAATACCGAAATCCTTGTGCTGTCAAATGGAAAAAGGATGCTGCCATTGTGATTATTTACACTTTATTTAAGAAAACAGAATGCTCTGCCAAACTCATAGAGGTGAACATCCTCCTGCATGAAAAGGATCGGGTTGATGTTTGTCTGACATTCTCACTTATTCGCTATTAATTCATTATTTCTGGACTTTAATTTCAGAACACAGAAAAGTCCAAAGACTGGTATAAGACAATGTTCAAACAAATACACAAAATACCTGGTAAGTGATTCCTTTTTTGCTTTGTGTTGTTTCTATGTCTGATCAGTTTTGCCTGTTCTGTTTCTCTGTTCCTGTTTGTCTTTATATAGTTGTCTTTGTGTTATGTCACGCTGTCCTCTGTCTCTCCATCACTGTGCTCAGAGCCTATTGAGGAAAACCCTTACCGTCCCACCTACATTTTCCCTGAGAACTATGAGATTCAGATGAAATCGAAAGGTATCTGATGGTAGTAATTCCGCTCTCGTTGGCTTTACTAATCTGCAGCCATCTTGGGTCCTCCCAAACACTTTAGATGTCTTTAATCTTCAGGCTAGTACCTCTCTGCCTTGAAACAATAGGCATTGGATTTGCAAAATGCATTTGAAAGGCTAATCTTTTCTGCCATGTGTTTCTTACCGGTCACTATTACAATAATTTTTAAATACACTGCAGTTTTCGTGCAGATTTCCTGATCAAACAGAGAATACATTATGGACAAATTTCTGTTTTTATTTCTAATATACACTTTCACTAAAGATATTTTGGCATGTCATAGTAGGAAAAGGGCAGGTGTAATTAATAAAATCCTATATTCTCCATGCTGATTGGCACTTAGTCCACTTGATTATAAGTTTTTTGTACTTTTTGAAGTGAAAACATGTCTCTTGTTAAAAAAGACCTCTGCTCTGAGGTCTATTACTGTTACTGGAATAATCTATGATTTCAAAAAGAGGTTTTCTAATCATAAATGTTTATGCATTGATGAGCCAACATTATGGCAACCCTGCCTAATATGCTTTTTCCAGTAAAGCAGCTACAACCAGCCAATGTATGGACTCTAAAGCCAAGGCATTCAAAGCAATTGTAGAACATTCCTCACTTTGATAAAGATATACAGTATTGATAATGATATTGGATGAAGCCTTCAAGTGTATTTAGCCTTTTATCTCACAAACTGTAACAATCAAAGGTCTTTCTTTTTCTTATTAACCATCTATTAGTAGAAACTTCAGAAGATACTCTTATTTTATAGGTTGACTTAGTTGTAATGTTAATTCCAATTTCTCTGCAACAGGGCATTTTTTCCATTGTCGCTGGGAGGTAGTGCATAACTGTAGCCACTAGGTGGTGCTGTAGCCTAACATTGTGGTTTTCAGACTATCTTATCCTGAGTTGAGTCTGTACACAAACTGCTCATAGCCGGCTCTGCTAACCAGTTTAGATTGAAGTACCAGATAGTAATGGTAGGGTCTGGCTCATGGCTTTGGTTTTGGATCTGTCAGCTCTAGCCAAGAAGGCAAACTTTTTAAAGCAAAATGAAAGGAAGTGCTCAGTGAGCACTAACTCATTCTGCATTTGGGGGTTTTCTGTACTTCCAAGTGTGGCTGTGACTGATAAGATTCTGTGCATGTCACAACATCTCTCTGAATATAACTGTTCTGGCTCTCTTGCTCTGCAGTGCATTACTCATTCAGGGCCTCAGTGCTCATCGATGCTTGGATCCTTTTTTAGCTCAGTAATGCTTCCTGTGAAGTGCTTGATTTGACGCTCTTTGCTTGTGTTTGGTCTAATGGAAGGGTCGAGGCAAGGGAAAACACAGGAAAAGAGTATTTTCAATCTCTTCTGAATTATTTATTATTGTGCTATATTCATTGCTTTACAAGTAGCGGAGACAAGCAGAGCTAAAATAAACACTTTATATTGCTTCATTCTCTTCTTTCAGATGATGGTCCCACCCCCTTTGGTTACTTAGAAGATGGTGAGTTTTGGAGTTCAAGTCAGATGTAATATCCAGTAGAGGTAGTTACAGTCTGGTGAAACAGAAATTTTGCACAGGACTCTATGTAGTTCTGTGAAAAATTAAATACACTCTCACTGATTCCATAGGGATTAAGAAAGTAAATATTGGGCAGGTACTGCTAATCAAATACACTTGATCACCTGACCATCAGCCAGTATGAACACATCTATAAAAGCAAGCATTCTGGCAGTTTGCTGGTCTGGAGAATTCCGGTGTGTGTTAGCATAATGCCAAAATCTTCCCACGAATGGTCATCTCAGGAAATTCACCCAACCCACAGTCAGACTGGGCACTGCTCAGAGAAACTGGAAAAAACGAAAGAACTACATCTCAGACTCCACAGGCCTCAGTTGGCATGTAAAGTGTTAAAGTTCATGACAGTACAATAAGAAAAAGACTGAACAAGTGTTTAAATTCAATTCAATTGAGTTTTATTTATATATCACCAATTCACAACAAAATCCACCTCCAGGCACTTCACACTGTACAAGTATAGCTTTGGAAGGGTTGCCAGGTGAAAGCATCTTCTCTTTTAAAAAGTACATGGCAGCACAACTTGGGTTTGCCAAGTTGTATCTGAACAAACCACAAGACTTTTGAAAGAATTTTCTTTAAAAAAATGAGACCAAAGTGGAGATGTCTGGCTATGAGACATAGCAACACATTTGGTAAAAACCAAACACCTCATTCAAACTGTTGAGCACAGTGGTAAACAGACTGGTACTTATATAGCACTTTTCACTACAAGCCTCATTCACCCATTTACACACACAGTCATACAGTACTTTATTATATGCCTTAATATTTAACTATTACCCACACATTCACACTCTGATGGCTGCATCAGTAACAATCAGTAACAATTTGGGCCCAAGGACACTTTGGCATATACACTGGAGAAGTCAGGGATTGAATTGCCAACCTTTGTGTTGAAAGATGACCTTCTCTACCTTCTGAGCCACAGCCACCCCGGTGGTGGAAGGGTGATGATTTGGGCTTGTTTTGCAGCCAGAAGACCTGGGCACCTTCCAGTTATTGAGTCGACCATGAACTCCTCTGTGTACAAAAGTATTCTAGAGTCAAATGTGAGACAATCTGTCCCACAGCTAGAGCTTAGCTTAGAGCGAATCATGCAACAGGTCAATGATCCCAAGCACACCAGCAAATCTCCAACAGAATGGCTAAAAAAGAAAATAATCAAGGTGTTGTAATGACCCAGTCAAACTCCAGACCTCAACACAATTGAAATCCTGTGGTGGGACCTCAAGACAACTGTGCATTAAAAAAAATGGCTGCAAACCTCAATGAACAGAAGCAAAGAAAAGAGCGGGCCAAAATTCCTTCACCACAACCTGAGGGGCTGAAAAAGTTAGACAGGAAACAATTACTTCAAGTTATTGCATCTAAAGGTAGTTCTACAATCTACTGAATTGTGAGGGTGTACTTTCTCTTTTACAGAACTGTATAGAAATTGATCCAAAATAATATTCCTAATGAGGAGTTACTTTTTACACTTAAACATCCCTACTGACATAATGCAGCTGAGATATTCATTCGCTTGTTTTCAGTGAGAGCAGTCCCACAGTCAAAAAGTGATGACGAGGTTGATGCAAGAGGCCACTCAATGCCTGTGCCAATGCGGTCCTCTTCCCTCAAACCCTCTGCCAAAAGGTCAGCATCTTCCATCTGTCCTTCTCATGACATTCACTTTGATAGTTATTGCACAGTAAAGTCCTGTTCACATTTATTAGTGAAGAAGGAAGCTGTTTACAGCTCAGAATACTTCAAACACCAAGACATTGAAATATTGCAGTTGTTTCTGTTTACATGTGTGAATAAAAATGGCTGTTCATTGTAGAGGAAAAAAGCTGTTCATTCCCTGAATTTGAAAATCTGAGGTTGCTGTTTCCAGTACCTTCCACTGCTGTGTCCTCCAATTCTTACTTGAGGTATGGTGGTGTCACCCCTCCACAGCACATGTCAGCACTGACACAGGATGATCTGCGCTCAGAGAAATGAGTGATGGAGTGGTGAAGGCAGACAGGTGATGGAGGATAAAGTGTTGCCCACAAAAGCTGCAGATGACATGTTGAGGACTGACCTTCCTTGTTCCTTGGTGTTTATGGATGAAGCATTGCATTCCTAAACACATCATTATCAGTGTTGCTGAAAAGTGTCACTCCATTCTTGATGCTTAGGAAAAAAATATAAGTTTTATTTCAGTGTTTTCGGAGTATTAATTTTATCCTTGACTGTCTATTAAGAAATTCTCTCAGGAAAAGCTGCACTCTGTTTTTTGTCACTGGTTCAGATCTTGTTTACCTAATCAAATTACTCATTTGGCTCAACAGTGAATTGGATTTTCTGTCCTATCATCATTAGGGGAAGAGGAGGACAGGGAGGCAGGCATAATGAGGGCGGACGTCATGTTTGAATAAAAAAAAGATATCTTAGCCTATGCTGGTTGCTATGGAGACTACTTGATAAGGATTGGCTCTCTTCGATTTCACACCCCACCCTTCCCCTATTCCTGCCTCTCCACAGGAACGAGTGGGAGCCCCCGGATAAAAAGGTAGACACCAGGAAGTACCGCGCCGAGCCCAAGAGCATCTTTGAGTATGAGCCGGGGAAATCGTCGGTGCTGAAGCTGGAGAGAACGGTATGCTAGCTGCCTGCCTTTTTCCCTCTCCCTCTTTCACTCTCTCTCTCTCTCTCTCTCTTTCTCACTCTCTCTGCCTTTCTGTGTTCGTGTCGTGCGAGCTTGTTCCCCCCTCCACCCATCATGCGACCCCTTCACCCCACCCTCCACCCCCACCACCAGCACCACCTCTGTCTCTAAGCTCCCAAGTGGCAGCTTCACTAACAGCAATGTATGTGTAGCCGCTACATTCCTTAAGGGTGTCCTGTTGCGGTGACAGGTGATCCTGCTTGGAGGCAAGCAGAGGAGTATCACTTACAAGGATAGCCATTGTCATCCTTTCTTCAGTTTAAGGTTATTAGGTTGAATTAGCTTGTTGAGAGCATCCCAGCACAGACACAAAACATGGATCCTCCATGTTTACTGCCAAGGAAATGCAATGCTCTCTATCTTACTTTCATTTCTCACCACGACAGTTTGTGGGGACTAAATGATGCAACCTTACTCAGTGTCCTTGAGGGATATCTTTTGCATTTGTATTTCATAGGTGTTTTTTATATTTCCCCCTTACATATTATTTAGGACATGGGAATATTATTGTGAATAGTACTGTGATAAAGTAGTTAGTTGGTTATGTAATTACTGTTTGTTTGAAGCCCATTTACCTCCAGCTAATAGATGTTGTTAGCCAAGATCTTGCTTGATCCCAATGCCAACCAGTGCATTCATTTGGAGTTTGCTCTAATTCACCCGGCTGAAAAATAATGAACTCTGTTGTTTTTAATTACAAGTTCGAGTTGTTATAGAAGAGTGCCTTTGTTGATGTAGGTTGTCATTTTCTTTTTGGTCCATTCATTTTGCTCAAAGTCATGTTGCTAATTTAAAAAATTGCACATTTCTACATGTCAGTAATGAGTATGCATATGTTGGCCATTATTTCTATGTACTTGTTGATTAGATTAGAATAAAATGAATATGTGCTGTACATGTGATGACAACACTCCATGGCTAAAGGGCTCATATTTAGTTTTTGTGTTTTTAATACAACACACATAATCCCATATGTACACTGAATCTGTTTTGGGGGCTGAACGTGTTTCCCCTTTCTTTCTACTTAAGGAATACTAAAGGAATTGGATTCAGAAGTTCAGCAGAGGCTAACAATATGCCTCAGTAGTCAAATCAAGTGAATATCTGCCAGAGTTAAAGTATTTTAGACAGTGATTTCTTGATGAACTACAGATAGTGAGGAAAGCATTTACATATAGTTATTGTACTTATTTGTATCTGAATATTGTTTTGTTGAAGGAATCATTTGACATTTTGGGCTGTATGCTTATTTGGTTTCCTGTCAAGTGTAAATGAGAGGATGTATACCACTCTCTCTGTGAAAATACACTATATGAGTAAAAGTTTTGGGCCACCTATGGACCTACAGATGTTTTTATAGCATTCCATTCTAAATCCATAGACATTATTATGGATTGCTTGCCAATTTGCAGCTATAACAGTGTCCACTCTTCTGGGAAGGCTTTCTACAAGATTTTGGAGTGTGTCTGTGGGAATTTTTGGTCATTCATCCAGAAGAGCATTTGTGAGGTCAGACACTGATGTTGAACAAGAGGGACTGACTTGCAATCTCCATTCTAGTTCATCGCAATGGTGTACAGTGGGGTTGAGGTCAGGGCCCTGTGTGGCTAGTCAAGTTCTTCCACATGAAACTCATTCACCCATGCCTTTATGGACCTTGCTTTGTGCACTGGTGAACAGTTATGCTGGAACTGTTCCCACAAAGTTAAAAGTGTAGAATTGTCCAAAGTGTATTGTTAAGCTGAAGCATTCAGGTTTCCCTTCACTGGAACTAAAGGACCCGAGGCAACCCCAAAAAAGAACCCCATAGCATTATCCCTCCTCCACCAAACCCAGATTCATCCATCAGACTGCCAGATAGAGAAGTGTGATTCATCACTCCACAGAACACGTTTCTACTACTTCATAGTCTAGTGGCAGTGGGCTTTACACCAGTCCATCCAATGTGATTTTGTGCTGAATATAATGTCAGAAAGTTTGGAACTCTGTAGTTAGTGAGTCAGCAGACTGTTGGTGACTTCTAGTATCTATGTACTTCAGCATTCAGCAACTCTGCTTTATAACTTTACATGGTCAGCCACTTTGTGGCTGAGTTGCTGTGGTTCCACTTTTTATAATAATACCATTTACAGTTGACCATAAAATATCTTGGAGGGAAGAAATTTTGCAATTTGGCTTGTTGCAACAGTGGCATCTTGCTATAACATCATACTGAAATTCAGTGAGCTCATTAGAACAACCCATTTTTACAAATTATTGTAAAGACAGACTGCATGACTAGGTGCCTATACACTTGTGGCAATGGGACTAAGAGAAACACCTGAATTCAGTGATTAAGAAGTGTGGACCAGTGCTTTTGTCCATATAGTGTATCTAACTAAAACTAGCACCTAAGCATAGCATAAAGAATGGAAATGAGTGAAAAAGTGAGCATGCTAACACCTCTCAAAGCTCAGTGACATTTAATCTTGTTCACTCCTCATTTTTTGTCAAATATTTGGTTAGCTGTTTCCAGCCTTTATGCAAAGCTAAGTGAACTTTCTCTTGGCTGATGCTTCATATCAGCCTTCTCAATGTACTCTTTGCAAGAAAGCAAATGAGCACCATTCCAAAACATTTCCAAAACCACTCCAAAAAGCAATTTGAAAACAACACATTCCTTACTTTTCATTTACTTGAGAATACCTACAGCTGGTTCATTACCTTGGTGTGTATATGCTGTGCTGTCTGAACTGTCTTCTCTTTGTCTTTCTCCTCTTCTTCTTGTTACCATGCCCCTAGACTCAGGATGTAAGTCCAGAAGATGTAGATTTAGAGAATGAGCCTTGGTATAAATTCTTTTCAGAGATGGAGTTTGACAAAGCGGTAAGTGGTTGCTGTCTAAAGACTGACAGCATGTTGAATTATATTTTTATTGCATGTTATAACATTTGTGTTCGAATATTGTCTGAACAAACTAAGTCTGTCTGTAAGGACTACTTCAGTTTCTTCTCCTACTTTTCTTTTTTGTACTTAATCCTATACATGAATAGTTGTACGGTAACATGTGTGGCAGGGAGAATTTGTTTCCCGTTATACTAAATGTACTTATATATTGTATCAGTGTGGCTTAATAAGACCAATGATTGATCAGCTTTTTTCTGTCTCTTCACTCATTTTAGTCACTCTTATTTTCTTTAAATTTCTAAAAATGTTCAGAATGTATAATCAGTAACCAGCAGCAAACTATTCAAAGTACTTTATATAGCTACTATCCTTCCTCATTATCACATCATACAGTTTAAAAAGATTTTTCCCCAGTGGTGTCTAAAATAGTAAATTGAGGTCTATTTTTGTTCCTCTTAAAAAAAAAGAGTATCTCTGCATTTTATTTGCACCTGTGAACAAAGCAAGCACAATGGGCTTAGATGACAGAGAACTGTCTGATCACTTAACATTACCTGCAACCTTTGTCCCTCTGCAGTTTAGATTAATAATGTTTAAAAAGTTTGATTATTGATTAGGACTTATTATACTGCAGTTCATTATTGCCATTTCTTTCCAATAGGATCTTTTGAGCTTTTGAGGAAGCACCCTGTTTTTTATTCACTTTGATGTGCATCCTCCAATCTAGAATATGTATCATGAGCTGGAGGCCTGGACTGGCTGATTCACACAGTCACTCTGCACTTGGAGAGGCTGCAGTCCATGCGTGCATTAGGTTCCAAGATAATCCCAGCCACTTCAAATAATAATTGCTGTTTGTCTGCTATCTTTACCAAAATATCCAAAGGGGTGCGGGCATGGTGAAGCAGTATACAGTGTCATGACAAAGCCATGGCTCGGGCATTAGTTGGCATCAGACAAGTGTAGCACTGGCTGCCCACGAACAGATGTTGATTCTCCTCACTCTCTGTTAGTTAGAGCCACACCCTGGATCATATGAGGTGGCACCACTGGCTACAACATGAAGTCATGTCCTAGCATCAGCCAGACGCAGAGGCAGAGTCTCCTGTTCTAGGTTAGTGTATATGTGGAGGAGGTTTAGCGGTGGAGGCGGCCGACTCTGTCTCATGGCAGCCTGGATATTTGCCAGATGAGCTCGGCTCGATGACTGGCTCCTGTTTAATGTCAAAGTCACTTCTAAAGCTGCACCTGGTATGTGCAGCATTTGACCTTAAAGGCCCAGCCAGACACACTGGCTCATTGGAGTTTGATTGGCATATCAGTGGTCACTTGGTATTACCAGAGGGGAGATATTGCTGGAAGTCTGCAAAAATGTCAGTGTTCATGGGTTAAATGAAGAACCATGCCTTTTTCAATCTTCTCAAGTTAGGTGGTGTTCTTATTAGTACCCATAGAGTCGTCACAAGCTGTATCATATTATAAGGGACAATTTTCCTAACTATAATAAAAGGTTTTGAGTCCTTGGTTTAAAACTTGATTAGTCTTTGTTATAAAATTGAGATTACTGTAAGTAATAGAGTCACTTTTTTTTATCTTGACCTGTCAAATCATTACTTGCCAACCAGTGTCCACTTCTAGCCAGTAGAGCGACCTGTGTTTGATCGCTGTAATGGTCCTCTTGATTAATATTCACAAGTTCAAGGTTCAAGTGGAGCCTGAAAACCCATCCAGTGACAGCCACGGTCAAACACTTGCTCATCGATATACATGGCTAGCTGGAGCTGGAATTCCACACGTATCTCTGGTCAGGAAGAGTGTTTCGGCCCCCTGCAACCGACTGAGTGACTCCATCTGTTGAGCATATGCTGGCGTGGGGGCTGCTGCCACACTGTCTCAGCACTGAGTTACAGAGAGCCTCCCCCTACCACCTGACATATTCTAAAGGAGGCAACTCTGTAAGCCAGCAAGCTCATTGTGCTTTCATATTTAACCTATGTTATACACTTAACCTTTACCTTTAAGCATTTAGTGGAGGGGAGAAGAGGGGTGTGAATGGCTATAACAGGCCATTCACAATGGGGAAGCTGTTTGTTTTCATGAGAACATATCAACACAAACTAAGGTGCTGGAAAGAATGGGATTCCTATTACCATGACCCAGTCATGATTGCTATTTTGAATATGAACGTTGCCTACAGGAGTCTAAGCTCTGAGTAGATGGGGACACCTGTTAGGAAACATGTACATGAAATTCTGCAGAAACATTGTCATTGGTGTTCCACTGACTCTCAGAGGCCTTCATTCATGTCTATATACAGCTGTGGACCTTTCACCTTGTCACATCTTCAACTCTTTAACTGGAAAAAACATTATTCACCTATCACAAAATAATGTGATATCAATGCAGGATTTGTTTGAAATTGACCAGTTTCCCCCTATTTATATAAACAGAAGTTTGCACAAACTGACACTAATCAGGCATCTTGTAAATAACCAGATTAAGATTCCATTCCTTTACTCCAGATAAGCCCTCATGCCTGTTTCCTGTTTACTTTCCACTGATGCTGTGTGTGTAAGCCCAATTACCCTGGAGTGTCAAAGGACACCACCTTCTTCCAAGATATCAGATGTGAGGGTGATACAAGACGTAGCGGAGCAAGGAAGAGCTGCTGATAACTCAGTGACACTTCTGTGTTCCCCGAGTCTACATGGAACATTTAGCTTTATAAATAGATCAGACTATAGACCTGCCAGCCTGATGTGCTGTTCTTTTAAAGACAGGCACTTATTCTGAAAGGTTATTAATGATCCTTCTGCCCTGGCAACTAAGTGGAAAGGCATGTTGTGGCAAACGAGCTGTTCAGAATGTTCCTTGTCTGGTCATTGGTGTGGGAAGCGGAGGCTTGGTCGTGCCATGTGGAAGTGGATGTGGCATTAACAGCAAGGCCAGGCTGGCTGGGATAGGGATTGTGCAATCGTATTTGCAAACAACACTTGTGCTCTTATTCATAGGGCCCGTGTCACATCTGTTATTTTTACCTGCTGTGACGTCCGAAAAGAGGAAAGCAACAGAAACAGTGGGCTAAATTTAGTGTGCTGTGAACCATTCAAAATGCTGGTGCTGCCACACTGCATGAATGACCCCCACACCCATGTGTTTTGGAGATAATAGCTGCTAAAAACAAAAACCCTCACAGTTATTTAAACATTTCTCTCACAATGTGCTCACAGTTATGCTGTTCTTCTGTCTTTATAATTACCTGTTTTGATTATGAATATAGTGTATTTAGTTTGTCAGAGGGCATTTGTATCTTTTTTGACAAGTGTGTGAGATCAAGTATTGAGTGTGTGTATGAGTGGGTGTAGGAGTGTGTGTATGTAATTTGGCCTCCTTACACCACCAGCTGGTTAATTGTCCCCCGGTCTGGTCCAGTGATAATGAGAGTGACTCAATATCAGACAAAAGAGATGGCTTCACTGGGCGACAGCAGCCTATTGGTTGAGTCTGTGACAGCCCCCTCCCCACATGGGCGCCCTCTGACCGATGCACGCCCACCCGCCACCCCCTCCCTTCCACTCTCTTTACTGCCGCTTGTTTCTCCAACTTGCATGCAGGCCAAAACACACGCTTACTCCTCCATGCCAAGCCAGTCCAGAGAAGCTCAGAACCCCTGCTCGAGACAGAAACCCAGAGCAGCGAGTGAACGACAGAGAGGAAGATAGGAGAGAATCTTGCCACTCCTAATGCTCCTGCCTCTGTTCTAGCTGGAGGAGACCTTCCTGTGGATCTATCAATGACTTCTTTGTTTGGTTTGTTGCAGAGTGCCCCCTCTTTCAGCCCCTTGGAAACAGCCTCCGACCTGCAGCAGTAGTAAGTAGATGCCTCTCCTTCTTATTTGAATGCTTATGCTTTTTTCTGCCATCATGTAGATTATTATTTCAGATATATTCTGGATTTAAATATCAATGAGTGATTTCTCCACCCTGGTGAGCTTGCCCGCCTACAACCAGGAGACTCCTGCTTCCTGAGGAGATCCTTTTAATAAGGCAAAAAGCTACCCGAACAGTTTGTCCTCTGTCTGTTTTTCATTTTTATGAGGGAGGGTGGTTGTGGTGTGGAGACATGGCTGCTACGTGGTGATTTATTTAAAGACAGCAACCTGGATGTCACTGGGATAGAGGGAACTCGCCCAGCTGCTGCATAACTCAAAAACCGTTATCTTCCTTTGAACGTGTGTACAGAACTATGATCAGCAACTGGATTATGAAAGATGATGCTAGCTTACATTTACACAAAACATACCATGATCTTGATTATTTTGTTTTTCTCTGATTAGAGTGACACCCTGTGTTTTCCGTTTGTATAATAAAATGTAAGGAATTTAGGTCTGAGTAATAGTCACTGTCATGCGCTTACAGTCCAGAAGTTTCCATCTGCTACAATCATTATGTCATCATGGCCAAGCATTTGAAAAGAGATTCCAAACCCAACTTTTTAATCCACTGATTTGTTGTTAATTTGAAAGGAAGAAGTTCCTGATGGAAGCTTAGTGGAATTTCACTCACCCAAAAGTTTTCAAAGGAAACCTCAGCTCATAAACTGACTTCCTTCAAAGGTCCATATGCTTTTTTGAGTCTGTCTGAAATTGTAGACATTTTAAAGAGCTTCCTTGTAAAGCTTTAACTTGAATGTAAAATCCATAACCATGTGTGCCTATGTAGCATAATTAGATGAATGAAGCTCTAAGAAAATGTGTGTGTTCTCTGGCAGCTCAAATACTGTGTGTGCATGATGACTGGTCTCTGAAAACTAAACAGAGGATTCATTAAAAAAACACAAATGTACTTACAAAATATAACTATTTTTATGACACTTATGGTACACATACTAAGTAACTGACATTTGAAGGAACTCCTAATTTTTTCAGATAAATAAATAAACATAACATTTAATGTGCAGGAAGTTCTGCTGCTGCTAAAGCATCTTACTGATGTTTCATTTTCCATGAGCTTTCCCAAGCGATTCTTCTAATTCTTGCATGGCTCCTGTACTGTACATTTCCTGTAGAGCATTTATGTGAATTCTTGTAAGTAACCTCGAGCCAGTGTGATTTTAATGGACCTGTACGGTCTGCAGTGCTCATATGTTTCTTTTTTGACAGGTATGAAAAAGCTTTTTGTTTAGGTGTTGAACAAGGAGAGTAATGAATCCATACATGTGCGCAACCATGTAAAACCCTGAATTGGCAAATGTTAAACATGTTTCTCCCAGCACTTTCATTTGAATGGGTTTTTATATTACCTTGATGTTACTGGAGACTCTGTCTCTTTAATTAGAAAGTTTGGTTGTACAGATAGAGAAGAAGCATGAGTAACACATGACAGCATGTGAAAGAGAGTAAACCTGAGAATCTTACAGGTGCATGGCAGGGGCTGATGCACCATGTGGGAATGTTCAGAGAATATTTATAGAAATCTGTCCTGTTGGCCTCTATGGAATGCCAGGATATCTGTTGTAGCCAGGGTCTTCTCTCAACGTCAGCCTCCAAATTCTGCACTTTCTTTGTAGAGTTTAACTTTTTCTGTTTCTGGTTATTGTCGCCCACAAGTCTGCAAAGACAGGAATTACCTCAAGATATGCTAAATAAGAACCATATGGCAGCCCATTACCCAATTTGCGTGGCTTTGGTTATCATACAAACATGTAACACAACTCTTGCTGAATGAATTTGACTGTGTTTAATTAGCTGTCTGTGTTCCTGTAAATTGCTGTCTAGCTCCTCGAGCAAGTCTGGGCACAGCGAGGTGGAGAAGGACAGAGGATCATCCACAAGTGAGCCTGTGGCTCCAGAATGCGATCGTCATGTTTACAAGAGTGTCCTGGAGGGCGGCGACATTCCCTTACAAGGTCTGCGGGCTCTAAACAAGCGCCATGGCAGCTCCTCCTCCTCTAAAGGTAGGATAGCAGCCACTTTACATATATGACCACTAAAAAAGCAGGTGTGTGTGTTTATGTATGTGGATGGTGCAGACTGCTCAGCAACCCTTTAAAGGCCTCTCCTGCTGAGACGGAACCAATCAGTTGCAGGCAGTGATGCTGGAACATTCAAATGATCAGACAGGGATACATGTGTTTCTCTTTACCTTTGTGTTGGAATTCACACATTTTCTTTGCTCCCAGACCACACAGCATTAGCCAATCACCACACAGCATTCATTCCCCTAGAAGCTTTTAATGCCATGGATGTTTTCTTCAAGCATGTACTGTATCTGTTTTGGTAAACTCACAGAGGGAGTGAGGTTGTCTTGTTAAGTCGATGGAAGCTAACCTTGGGGCTTTTCCCCCCTCTTGCTCCAGTTGTGAGTTGCCAGTCGCTAGGCAGGCTTAGGGCAAGTCTCCAGAGCGTTCCAGCGCCAGGGAGCTGAGGGCCAAAGAGGGGATGGACGCGGAGGTACGCGTGAGATAAAACAAGCTCTGCTCTTTACAACCCAGCCAGACAGGGTTGAGATAAACAGAAGGGACACAGAGGGTGGGCAGGCATGAGGAAGTCAGCTGTCAGTGTGAGGTCAGGGGCTGGAATGCCTGTGCACATGGCTAGAGAGAGAAACACTGGGGGTGGAGAGAAGAAGACATGTAAGAAAGAGAGAAGAAGGGACAAAGTGACCCTATACATGTCATTATATTACGTTAGGGAACACACAGCAGATTATAAACTACCCAACCATTGTTAAGTTGGTATATGCCCTGCTATAATAATAGTTACATTAACTGAATTTGAGTCTTGTAAAGGAAGAGCAATTCACATCAACAGTTTTGAAACAATTTATGTAAAAATAGTGAATTAATTTGGCACACTATTCAGCTGACTAGCAGACTCCTGTTTTACCCTGCTGCCTAAGGCACCACCTTGATCATTAGAGTCTCTTTCTGTTTATGAAACAGAAGGTAGCGTGTAGACAAGCCCAAAGAAATAACCAAGTGCAGGGAATACTTCATCATCATGTGTTTCTATCTTGTGCTCTCAAAATGAAATAAAAAAATCTCTATTAATCTTTGTCTTTCAAAGAACTAAGCTTCCTCCTGGGCTTTTTCAGTGGGCAGAATGGTAACTCTTTACTTGCCATATGCCGTGGATAGAATATAAAGTCAACATCCTCAGTGTGTGTGTTTTTCCTGGCAGATATAAATATGACAGATTGGTCACTCATGCTACAGAAGTGGCTCACAGCATGTGAAAGTGTTGTGTCATTTCCCAGTACCATCTGTAGTGCTATCACAAGCATAGTATAGCCAGGGAATGACATGAGTATTTCTCCAAGGTTTTCATATTTCACTGTGCAGGTTGACTCAGGATAGTTTTTATTTATTTATTTACAGCAATGTAGGAGGAGTGGTGTATTAGCAGTGGTGCCAGCAGCATTTATCACTGTAGACGTCTTTGTAATTGCTGAAAGGAAAGGAGATTTGTGTAGGAGGATCAGGCAGTAAAGGATAATTTTACTTCTAAGGGGAATACAAAGCAGATAACAGAACATTTTTTTGCTTATTTTTAAATTGTAAGTTATTGTAGTCACTATTAAGATTTCCTATATAACCTCCAACATCACATAACATTTCATGGTATATTGTACTTTTAATACTTTTTGTTTCACTCATTATGTTGCTATTTACAGTGATAGTGCTAATGAGGGAATCTGTTAGAATCTACATTCCTCCTGGTTCTATTTTTGTAAGGCATTATTCCTCACTGTAACACCATGTTTTTTAGGTTAGCAGTCATGTATTACTTGATGCACAGTGCATCAAGTCTGCTTTTTCTCCTCATCAACTTTTGATGGAACTTGGTCTTTATTTTAGAACTGTGCCTGACTGTTTTAGTGTGTATGTGTGTAAACCTGTGACCATTGTAATCTAATATGTTGTTTATTCTGTTGTCCTGCATGCTTGCCAGTGGATTATAAAGGTGGGAATGGCTATATAATTTCACCCTGCTCCTCTGTAAATAGTCGATCGAGTCATGCCAGTAATGCAATAGGTAACCAATGTAAGAGTAAGAAGCCTCTATCTGCTGCCAAAGCCTGCATACCCCAAATCCTGCCCTCTAAGTTCAAGCCCAAGCTGCTGCCACCCTGTGGTAACAGTCAGGAAAGCAGGACTAAAGTCACCAAGCACCCAAAGGCCCACAGCTGTGAGGATATCTACACAGGGCAATGTGATACAGACTGTGCTGGAGCAGAGGAGAGGGACAGTGCACAACATTCAGATTCTAGGTCCAGCTGTGGCAGTGAGTGTGGTGATGGTCTGAGGAATGTTTCCCCTGCAATTAGAAGGAGCACATCAGAGTTTTCCAGCCTGTACAGGACCATGCACCACATCCAGCGGCCTAGCTCGACTGGCTGTAGCCCACACGGCAGTGTCCGCAGCCTGACCTCACTTTTTGAGAAGGCAAAGGTCATCGGGGATGAGAGGTCAGAGGCAGACGATGGGGGTGACATTCCACGGGATACTGTATCCTCACGGGTCAACGAGTTTGAAATGATCATCCAGCGCTCGAGTTCAGCTCCCAGCCGCTCCTGCTCCTTGCCCACCCTGCACTCCAGCCACAGCCACAGCCCCAACCACAGTCATGCCCACCTCTATATGGCGTCTGCAGTGTCAGCAGAGTCCCTTTTGGTAGCCGACAGCACACAGACAGATGTCTGCACCCTAGGGGATACAGAGGGCAAAAGCTCTGAGGAGGAGGCCATGTCACCAGAAAGTGTGACAGTGGAGGAGGCTGCTTCCTTCTCTGAGGATGGACATAACAATAGGACTGAGTCCCCCTGTAACACAGAGGCAGAAATTGAACAGATCCTGAGCAAAAGTTCCCCAGAATTGATCCACCAAAATGTCAGTGCATCCAAGAGCCCCTCTGTGATGCTTACAGCATCCCCTCCACAACACAACCATTTGCACCACCACGACCTCCTGCACCACTTGAACCATCAACTCAATCTCAAACCCAGCAAATGCAAAGGCTCCTGCCCAGCTTCTTATACCCGCTTTACCACTATCCTCAGACATGAGAGACAGCAGGCCACAGCCCAACAGGACAGGCAGCCACCTACAGAGAAGAAGACCACATTACCCGGAAACCTCTTCCTCATGGGCCCTGCTCCCTTCAGGCTACGGAAAAACCTGCAGTCCCATCAAAATCGGAGGATGCTGTTAGCCACCAAGGTCCCAATGGGCACACAAAGGCCCAGCAGTCTTTCCCCTGAGCTCAGACCTCTAATCCCTCAGCGTCTGTCCTCCCTCGAGGTTTTGGAGAGGCTGAGTTACGGAGAAGGAAACAACACTGACCACCTGAGTAATGGGCAGGGCTTGGACGCCAACGGGAACCTACTGCAGCCGCTGGCAGCTCACCGCAGAGGTGGCTATCTCATCCCTTCACCACTGTCACCCTCCTTCCTCTATGGTCTCTCATTTATCTTGACTCTATCTTCACCGTGTGTCCCTTTTCTCCACAAAGCAATGCCACCACCTTCCATCTCCAGTCTGTGTGGTCTGTTTACAAAGTGACAGGAAATACTCCATTTCATTCTGAGTGTGCTGTTTGGTGCGCTTCCATTTCACTGTGAATGAGTATGGTCCCACAAATGCATCAAAACACTTCAGTGACTGTAGGAGGTTCAGGAAGCTTTTGGTAATGTATATAATCCCTGGACATCAGATTTGCACGAGTGCTAGAGAATATATAAGCATTACATTGATACAAGAAATATTTTATTACATTACACAATGTAATGTTAAACTTCAAATGTGATATTTTGCCTCTCCTGCGTACAAACTACATTTCCAAGATTCATCTGTAATGTGTAAGCAAGAGATTTTCATATAACAATGCATACGCTTTCTCAAACTGATGGCTTATTGTGGCCATTTTTTACACCCTTAACAGGCAGTACTTGGAGTATCTGACACAAACCTGAAACATAAGCGGCTCTTTTTTGTGGCACTCGCTGGCATACAAAATAAAACATCTATGGTGGTACAGGGAGCAATTTTAGTAATAAGGGAATCCTGAGTAAAATAGTTGATGCTGGTTGGTCGATCAACATCATGTTTATTTATTTTGACCATGATACATAGGTTTCATGGTTTCTTTCCTGCATTTCTTTTTTTCATGAACACACATTGGGTCATTCTGTGTTCATTCCTATGTGCATGCAGGATTTGCTTTTTTATGTGTGTGTGCTCTTGGTTTCAGTGGTGCAAAAAATGATGTTCATTTAAAGCATGCATGGTTATATTTTTTGTATAGTTTTAAGATTTTGTTCACTTGAATTGAGGGGTTCTTATGTTTGAAAAGTTTTGTTCTTTATTCAGTTTGCCTTGAGGTTATCCGTGAGAATGCTTAACAAGATAAAAACCTCTCTGTTTCGGTTTCAGACTCCTCCCCAGCTCATGGAGAAAGCCAGGATGAAATCTTGAGGAGGCGTCATGGGGACAAAGAGGTGAATTTTCTTCATACTCACCTCACTGTAAACAATTATTAAATTAACTCTTTGATTGGATTGATAAAGATTGTTGTGTCCTGAATGAGTAAAACATGTAGCATACACATGAAAGGATGTGTGTCCTATGAATAAAAGAGCAGAGACCCATATCTAGAAGGTACAAACAGTTCAGTCTGGTTTCCTGGCAGAAAATCTTGGAGGAGCAGCGGCGGCTAAAGCGGGAACAGGAAGAGGCTGACACAGCTTCGAGGCGACACACAAGCATTGTCCCAACACACCACCAGTTCATCACCAACGAGCGCTTCGGAGACCTGCTAAACATCACAGATAACACAGAGAAAAGGAAATCGGGCATAGAGGTACAATACGCAGCTGCGTCTTATCCTTCTGTAAGCAGGAAAAAGATGACAGATGCTTTGTCACTTTTTGTGTGAGTCAGCCTGTGGGGGGAGGTCTCTGCAGGCACAGATGGCTTATGCCTGCTGGTCAAAAATTCAGAGGGTGAAAGCAGTGCTAGAAAGCAGAATATGACTTGTCATTGAATATTTATCATTTACATTTTGACTTCCCTTCCAGAGTGCATACTATATATGATATTCTGCAGGAAAGTTTTACAATAAACAACATGCAATAGCTTTTAACAGACCATGCTCTAGAGGTATCATCCAGTCAGTCACAAGCACATCAGTCCTCTCATTACTAGAATAATAATGTTCAGAGGGGGCAAGGCAGATTTAGAACTCAGAACACATTCCCTGAATATATTTTCTTAGCAATTATAAATGACCAATCCCAGAGAATATAGTAGCTGAAAGGGAGGTGGAGGTATTTAAGGTATTTAGCGTTTAGGAGAACTTTCACTAACTCAGTGAAATTCCAAGAATAATACTGCTGTACTTGTTGAGTCACAGAGGTTTATCTTTTTTTTAACTGCACAGAGAACTCCAGCCATGGCTCGCTTTGACTTCAGAGCAGAAACTCTAAAGTAAGTGGAAATAATAAAAGTTTTTATTTTTCTACTGTATAGTAAATACAATTAACTCCTTACAATTCATTGCAGTCCAGGATAACACCACTACTAAGTTAAATATTGGCATAGAAGACTTTGCAAAAGGTAAATACAGGGATTTTTGTCTCACTGTTAAATGAGGTTGTGAACTTTTAGAATAGAATAGAATAGAATAGAATAGCCTTTATTGTCATTGCAAGACACAAGTGTACAGTGCGACGAAATTTAGGATGTGATAAGATTAATGAAGTGGTGCCAAAAGTAATGTAATATACTGTGTGTGTGTGTGTGTGTGTGTGTGTGTGTGTGTGTGTGTGCACGCAAGTGGTTAATCTCTATTTTTTTATTTGGTTTCTTTAGGGAGCTGCCATTTCAGAAGGGAGACATCGTGTACATCATTCGACAAGTCGATCAGAACTGGTATGAGGGTGAACATCATGGAAGAGTTGGTATTTTCCCTCGAAGCTATGTTGAGGTATGTTGGTTCTGTTGGCTCATTATATATGCAGATATTCCATTATTAAGCAGTGACTCATTAAATAGGTTTCTGTCATCTCTAACTGCATTTTAAAAATGGTGCTATTGAAAATTTGTGTCATATTGAATTTTCTGGGTCAGTCAGTTTTGTGCTTTTTGCATCCCTGCACAGCTCCTTCCCCCGACAGAGAAAGCACAGCCAAAGAAAAGTGCCCCAGTGCAGGTACTGGAATATGGAGAAGCTGTCGCCCGCTTCAACTTCACTGGGGACACAGTGGTGGAAATGTCTTTCAGAAAGGTGCGGAGTAAGAATGAGCCTTTATAAACTGAACTTCAGTAACAGGCATTCATTTCCTTTTTTTTCTTTTTCTATCCAAAAAAGCATTTTTAACCACAATTATTACCAATGGTCTGAACCTGCCTTGTGTGTACTCAGGGAGAGAGGATTACACTGATTCGCAGAGTTGATGAGAACTGGTATGAAGGTAAAATTTCAGGCACCAATCGCCAAGGCATCTTCCCTGTCACCTATGTAGAAGTGCACAAACGACCCCGTGTCAAAAACGGGGTGGAATACCCCGACCCACCTGTCAGCCAGTCACCACAGCGCAGCACTAATGCTTCTCCGCAGGTAAAGACTCAACCACGCTGATGGGCTAATCATATCTTATACTTTATATACATTGATGTAGTGGAGAGGAAAGATAGAATCACGTCACCTCAAGATCAAATTTACTTAAATTTATTTAACCTCATGTCTTTCCAGAAATCATGACAGGGTTAAAATATAAAATATAAAAATCTTGTGAGCAGTTTCATGTAGAAACAATTTCTTTTTAGCAGCCATCACTGTGCAAAAGCAGGCCTCACTAGACCTCTGTTAGTGACAGCATGCCAGGATGTAAACATCAATGGTGTTACAGTTCAACTGAGCTATAATGTGAGCTAGCTGCAAGCTTCTTTTGTTTGGAGGATGCAGATAGTAGAAAGAAAATACTTTCTACATGCAGCTGCAACAGTGTTTGCAGTTTTGTTTTTGTTTTTTGTTTTTTTTTAAGATGAAATTATAGTTGTTCAGATGTATTTTTTCACCACTTTGATCACAAGACAAGCACCATTTGGTTCGATTATTTTCAACAGACATTTTTCAAAACTAGGCAGCTCGCACCAAAACAATCTAGATGTTGCGGTACAGGCAAAAGAAAAAGTACTTAAATTTGATTTGGGGAGAAATTATCTTAATTAACTCACAATTTCATTACCACTACATCTCTGTATACTGTTAGCTTACATTTTTTTTCTTCTGTTCACACCTCAAGATCCATCTTTTAATGTATTTTGTCTTGATTTTCTCACGTCCTTCATTTGTTTTTTCCTTTCTCTTATCCCTCTTCCTGTCTGTCTCCATCGTGCATTAAAAAGCTGTACCGTAATCGTCTGACCACCTCCCCCCTGCCTCTCCCTCGCTCCCCCCGCCGCTCTGTGTCCCCTGAGGTCCATGCTGTCTCCTCTGAGTGGATCTCCCTGACTGTGGGAGGTGGGAGTCCCCCTGCTGCCCCTACCCCTCCGCTGCCACCACTGCCCACCGTGTCCTACCGCTGGGGCGAGTATCTGCCCCCACCTTTTTCTGCCAGCCCTGTGCCTCCCATCACTGGCAGCCCATACTGCGTCTCCCCCATGACCTCCCCATCTGCCTCCCCTCTACCCCCACCTTACCCACCCAGACCCAACTCCACCACTCCCTCCGTCACATTTACCCCACCCCAAGGGGAGGACTTCCTGCTCTCTCCTTCCTCCCCACATGTGTCACGCAGTGTGAGCCCTAGCAGTGGGCCGGTGCTGGACTGCTGGCTGAGGGGGGAAAAGGAGTTGACAGAGGGGGAAGGCACAGAGGGGGACAGGGTCCGCGCAGGCCCAGGCAGCAGGCAAAATAGTCCTGCAGAGGTATATTCTGCATGGTGTGTGGTGTTGCATCTCAGACTCACTCTGGAACATGGGCTTTTTGCCACAGTTTGAGTCCATAAAGTAGATTTCCTTAAGTACTGAAGCAGACATTTGTGTGGGGAACTAAGTTATAGATTCAGTGTGAAGGTGATTTTAGCCCATGGAGAAATGGATCTGCTGGTTTACTAAAGACAGTAATTGGACTGGTCACATTGCTTTCAGCTGCAAGTCTGCATGTTGTTGTGTGTGCGCCACTAACAACCGAATGGTTTACCACGTTTAAGCGCTTATGTATTAAGTTTTGGTTTTTCTAGCTGCAGTGGACTGTTAAGAGGAGGTATTGTTTTCGCATTTCCAAAATTGATCTGCCATGTTGTCTTTCTGTTTTTATACAGTAAAGTTAAGCATATAGATGCAAAGGTGTGACATGTTAGATACTTTTGGTGGTTGGAAGTGACATATTTATTTCAGCATATTTATAGGTTTCCCATGTTGGCTGCTGTTTTAAAAGCTGCTGTGAAGCTGAAATTTCCACCTACAGGGAATCTGACTCCACCTGGAGTTTGATCATATTCACAGGAGGTCTATATGTGGTGTGTGAAATCATCTAATCAATGCTTTCATTTTGAAATGCCTTTTCTGTGTTGCAGTTTAAGAATGAAGCTGACCATCATGTGCGAAGTACCAGAAGCCCTGTGACGCTGTTTGATATCCATGATAACAACAATGTTAATTCATTTGCGGTAAGGTGATAGAAAATGTTCTGTTTGTTAAGTGACTTCATCATTTATAATCTTCAACATATCAGCTTCACAGATCCCTTTGACTCATATCATCTTTAACTCCCATTGTCTTACATGGTTGTGCTACATGTTAGATATATGAAATAACTAATTACTTCTTTCATGCTGTCTTGCTGAAAGTTGGAGGTAAATTTTACTCACTTTTACACTTGAAACCGAAGCTATAGTAAGATTAGTTTGCATAAAGACTGAAAACAGGGAAACATCTAGTCCAGCTTTGTCCAGAGCTGATAAAATTTTCCACCAGCCTCTCTAAAGCATACTAATATTGTACTGCATAATTTTTTGCAGGGCAGTGATAGGTCATCAGACTTTTTGCCTCTGTGACAACATGATAAAATATTCAATAATACGAAAGAAATAAAATGATAGCCTGAACCTATACTTAAATGACTCTATCTGGCTTTATTATTAAGTATTATTATTATTATTATTATTATTATTATTTCTATTAACGTCTTTAAGCTAACTAATACGCTACTGACTTCAGCTTCATATTTAGCATACATATCATTCTGCTCATCTAACTCACAGCAGGAAAGCAAAAAGAGGTAGACTATTAACTCCAACGTCAAACTATTCCTTTAGGCTGTACCTGTCAGCTCCCCTTTAATACTGCATACTCATACTGCCTTGTATCCTGTAAAAGTGAACTAATATTTCATGTTTCCTGTCTACATGCTCCCACTCTGGTGCTCTGCCTTTTCATGCGTCTTCTCCCGGGCTCCACCAACAACCCCTCTGATTTTTCTCCTGACTTTTAACGGATCACATCCTTTTCTGCCTTGCTACCCACTGGACCTACCTTCCTGTTTCGCCCTTCACTCCCCCCTTCTCTAACTCCTCACTTCCCCCTTCAACTTCACCTCGGCCTCCTCTGGGACTTTCGGTGGGCCGGTTGTCTTATCTTTATCTGACGACTTCACCTACTACTTCTACTACTACTACTACTACTACTAGGAGGCAGTGTGTAATGAGATCTTGAATATAGCTGAGACCTCGGTGAGGTACTGCAGCACCCTGTCCCACCACCACAATGACTATGTCCACAGACTGCACCCGCACCCCAGTAAACAATCTCTCATCATTTCCCAGCAACCTCAGTCACACAGCAGCAGCCCGGAGCCAAGCCGTCTCAGCTGTGGAATGTGAGTAAGATCTGTTTCAGTTTCAGTTTCAGACTCTTGTTAATGTTCTAGGATTTCACATTTTGTGTCTTTCTATGCTTTGTAAACTTACCAACTCATACTTGTATTGATGCAGTTTTCAGGCTTTGTACAGCTATGTGCCACAGAACGATGATGAGCTGGAGCTGCAGGAGGGAGATCTTGTCAGCGTCATGGAGAAGTGCGATGACGGCTGGTTTGTTGGTATGTGCCACAGGCCTAGATTCCTTAGAGATGCAGTCACACTCAGTGTGTCACATTAATCTTTATAGGGTTTCTACAGAATGACAGAAAAGGACTGCGCGCGTGCAATGCACATACTCAGGGTTCCTTCACTGTGTCATCTCCTTCCATATAGAGTTTCTGCTGAATGACAGCAGAGGATTGAGTGCAGTATACATGCACAGGTCCTATACAGAAGTTTAAATAAAGCTCAAAGGGGCTATTTTGATACTAACACCGAGGTCATGCAAGCATTAAATCTGAAAAAGAATCTGATCAATGCATGTCTTTCTTTTTCTCCACAGGTACATCAAAGCGGACAAAACAGTTTGGGACTTTCCCTGGGAATTACGTGAAGGAGGTGAAACTGTAAAGCTATCTAATCTGGCTGTAACACATGGTTGCCTGTCAAGCTTGGGAAGTCATAACTACCACGCATGGCTGTTGGTTAGAATAGTCATTTAGCCGGGCGAATATATTTTGTCTGGGAAAGTGATCAGTTCAGCCTGAGGTATGTCAAACTGCACGAGGCGAAGATGAGGACAGCTCACTGCCCAAACCTCAGCACGATGTGCACCTTCATCACATTTTACACACTTCCCCACAGAAATCATCTGTCTCCACACATGGAAAATCTCCCACAACTTAGCTCTTGTTGTTCAAATAATAGCTTTCATTTTGTGTGTGTAATTTTACAGTGTGCAAGTGTTTGCATAGCACCTCAGCCTAGAGGCCGGCAGCAGAGCAGTGTATGGATAAAGGTGGGGATCTAAACTTACCTAAACTGGACTTTGGAGGAGTCAGAATGTATTTTTATTTGAAGTGTGTTTGGACCTGTTTGTCATGAGCTACCTTTCAGGACCAGAGGTGTTTAACACAACTGGCAAAGTATGATGCAAATCATGCATCTCATGAAAGAAAAAAAAATTGTTTGATTTTATTTATAAAAGAAAACCTGTAATGTTACGGATCCCTGTTAAGCAAACAGAAAGCGAATTTCAGAAAACTGCTTAAAGCCAGTGCCCTCGGTACTTTAAATACTTAAAGCCTTATGTTTAAAAAAACATTTTTAAAACATCCTTTGAATCATCAAAAAGTCAGTATTTGTTACTCTTATCCAGAGGTTGTTATAGATGACTTATTGACACAGTTATGTGTATGACTAGAAACACTAAAATGTGTGCCTCTGGCTTCTCTTTTTCTCAGTTTCCATCACAAACACAAATATAGGACATGCCGACTATGCAGCATGCCTTACAAAAGTGAAACAAAACTGTGTATATGCACCTTCTATATTTTATATATTTTTAAAACTGTGTCTGCTGATTATCGATGCCTTTAAGGTAGCTGGTGGTAGACGCCTGGCTGCAGAGCAACCACAGGACAGGCGTGGTAGCACTTAACTTCCTGTTTGCTCATTTAGGAAGATCCCACCTAACATTATAATAGAAGATTAATCAGTGGTGACTGAAAGCTATTTAATGTTTTAAGTGAAAGCCAACAAGGTGTCTTAGAATATAATCACAATGATTTTTAAAGCATATTGAGATTTTAACCATGCCCTTACCAACGTGATTGTATATTTAAATGCATACAGAAAACTTTACATATAAGGCTGCATATTTTCATATATAATGACTACATCAGTACAGCATGCACTGTAATATCATTAAGAGGCTGAGAAATCAAATTGGAGCATGAAACACTATAACCCAGCCAACACCCCAATAATTCCACCTTTAGTTTAAAGAAAACTGAGTGATGACAGGGTTAATGCGGCTCTTTGAGCCTTTAATGGCTCGCTGATGGAAGGTTGCTTTGAATTCTGCTATCAAAGCATCAGAACCGACTTCCTGCAAGTATAGAGCACCCACATCTCCAGCACCATCAGATCTGGTAACAGACACCACATGTCAGAATAGATGCTCTACACAGACACAGAAAGATGATAGCTATTGTTTTCTTTGCTAATTTTCTCATCAGTCCCTGGGTTGTGCTTCTCAATTCTCAGCATAGCTTTGAAATAGTGTGTCCAAAAAAATCCTTAGTGCTTGTTATGACCTGCTTGGAGCAGATGACGGGTTTAGTTTGTTGGATAATTGCTAAAGAAGTATTTTGAAGTAAGTTTACTTTACGTCAAGAAAATTGATGCAGTGGGTAAAGAAACTCAGAGATTTACCATCATTTTCCTAGACAATTCTAATCAGAGGGCCTACCCTGTAGTGTAGCTGAAACATAATGTGAAGAATAGAAACATAAGACAAGTAAAACTTACTAGATCTAGAAGTGTATGTTGAATGTGTCTTTGTTTTTTGCACCAGGATGTGTTAGCTGCAGTTGTACAGTGGCCTGTTTGAGGCTGCATGTGGCCACGAGAGTACTCACTTAGTCCAGTACAATCAGTGTTTCCTGTCAAATCAGGTTTTTCTTCCTGTGCAGATCACCAGTGCTATTTTGCCAACATCAGCAATAGAATGTTTTCCCAGCAAGATAGAACACGTAATATAATACACTGCAGTGTGGGTTTGCCTTTATCGCACTGTTTTTAATGTTCACATATTTTGTTTCGCCACAAAAGCATGTTTTTTCCCTCTGCTGCTGGCTCAACATTTTGCTCCTCTGTAACTCCAGCTCCTCATGAATGTGTTGATTAGCTGGGAGTCTGCTGACCTGTAGCCTTTTTTAAATGAGTCCCGTTGTGACGGAAAGAGGATTGCTCCATCTCAGACACACTGCACGGTGGGCAAAGGATCACTCATTTAGTGGCAAAACAACTCGCAATAGATTGCTTCTGTGAATTTTGCGTCCATAAAACGTCACAGGGTGTATGAATGTATAAATATATGAATGTGTTGCAGGCAGTGTATGCATTATATGTAAAAAATGTTTGAATTTTCACCTTGAGAGAACATTTTTGAGCAGTGTAGCAAGAGAAGGACTGTAAATATGTAAAATAAAAAATAGACTGCGAGCAATAGGAGTGTCAGATTGAGCTCTCTGTCACTTGCAGTGTTTTTTTTTTTTTGGCAGAAGCACAGAGTGGAGCGTTACTGAGCACAGAAAGATTCAACATTATGCTGCCATTTGTGAGGATCATGATGCCTTATGTTTGAAAAATTGTGCCTCATTTTCATTCTTTTTTTTTTTGGAATATCACTAAAATGTATCCATGACATATTTTATGTAACCATGGTTTTCCCATTTGCTCTAGTCTCTGTGATGAGAGAACATTTACTAAGAACTTGTCTGTTACTGTACAAGTACCTAAAAGTGTGACACAATGCTTCAACATAATGATTATTAATCATAAGGATGGACTAGTTTGATAAGACACACAACCTGCAACAGGTTTGTTTTGTTTGCTTCAATTTGCAGTGCTATTACATTGACAATATTAAAGTAATGATACTATACACTGCTGTGTTCGGTATTATGCAATATTTAATAAACCATTTAAACCATTCAGTGTGCTACCTGTTGTGTTTCCTAACAAAAATCTGACAAAGGCAGTGTCACAGCCAGCATTTAGCAATGCCCATCTAGAGGACTGCAGTCCCCTCCAAAAGTACTGGAACAGTTCAGCCAATCAATTTGTTTTTGCTGTGCACTGAAGACATTTGTGTGTGAGTTCAATAGATGAATATGAGAAAAGAGATCAGAGCTTCAGCTTTTATTCTCTGGCATTTACACCTATCTAGATAGCATAGAACAACAGATTTTGTATCAAACCAACCAGTTTTTCAAGTGAGCAAAAGTATTGAAATTAAATGTTTTAAACTAAATTGAAGCACAAATACTTAGTTTTGGTTGCATATCCCTTGCTTGCAACGATTGCATTGAGCCTACACCCATAGATGCCACCAGTCTTCTTGTTTCTTCATTGGTTACGTCTTTCCAGATTTTTAACACAGCATCTTTTAGTGTGGGGTTTCTTCCTTCTTTGAATTTAATGGTCAGCTGGGTTATGATCTAGTGATTGACTTGGCCAGTCCAAAACCTTACGTTTTTTCCCCCGAGATGTCGTCCTTTGTTGAGGACTGTGTTGCTGCATATTGAAGTTCTTTCAGATTAATTTCCATGCATTTCTCGATTAATTGTCAGACAATATGTTTCTGTATACTTAGTTCGGTTGGCTACCACAATCATGAGCAGGCCCAAACGGAAGCTGCAGATTTTTTTTTTTAGTTTTCTGTGGTGATACAGGAGAAAATCTGCAAAATTCTGCAGTGTTTTTTTTGCTTAGCCCCTCTCTCAGTGGAGGGTTGTGTCAGAAAGGGAATCCTCTGCCAAATTACCAATGCAGCTTAAAGCGACCCCTTGGGGAAAAAGGCAAGGGAGCAGCCGAAGGGACATTACTCGGATTCCACAGATTTTCTTTCTTTCTTTCTTGCCGATTCCTTCTTTCTGCATACTTTGGCTTTTCCATCACTTTGGTAGAGGTTCATCTTTATCTCATCAGCCTCCTTTGTTCTAGAGCTACTGTGGCTCATGTATGTACTTGCAAAATACAGTCTGGCTTTTTGGCTTTCACTGCTGGTGAGTGGTTTGCATCTTGCAGTGTGGCCTCTATGATGTTATTCTCTCAGTCTCCTTTGAACAGTGGACTGTAATATTTCCACCCCTGCGCTTTGGCGGTTGTTCATGATGTTACAGACTGTTGTTTTGGAGTTTTTCTTTACCGCTCTCACATTTGTCTGTCATCAGTTATTGTTGTTTTTCATGGATGACCAGTTCAATGCCTGTTCCTCAGTACACCGGTGGGTTCCTTCTTTTTTTAGGACATTCCAAATTGTGGTACTGGCTATGCCCAATGTTTTTGAAATAGTTCTGATTGATTTTCCCCCTTTTCTCAGCTTCAGAATGGCATGCTCTTCTTCCAGCTCTTGAGTCTTAACATTCGTACGCTTTTTAACTATAAATCCAGTCATGACAGGTGAAAGAAAAAAATTGAACTGAGAGTAGATGTCCAGAGCTACTTAATGATTAAACAATCATTGTTATATGACACACCTAGGTAACAAGACACACCTGTCACTTCTTGTGTTCCAATACTTTTGGTCACTTGAAAAACTGTGTGGTTTGATACAAGATACATTCTATGTTGTCTAACATATCTAGGTTTAATTACCAGGGGATTAAAGCTGAAGCTCCAATCTCTCTTCTCATATTCATCTTTTGAACTCACATACAAATGTCTTACAAATGAAGTGGCCTTGCTGTTCCAATACTTTTTGAAGGGACTGTCCATCTGTGTTATCACAAAATAGGGCTAATATTGCATGTGAGCAAGTGTGTACTCATCTCAGGTCTCACGGGAACCAGTAACAGAGTGACTTCAGTAGGAGAAAATCTGTAATATGGAACAATGATCTACACCCTAAAATTAACACAACATCATAGAAGTTCCAAGGCAGCCAATTCAGACATTTTTACGCTGATTGCGAATCAGCTACAGTTTATGCACTTAAGTTGCAAGAGGTGCACACGCAGCCCTGCCTGTAAGGTTATATCTTAAATTAAAGATAATGTGTTCTGGGCTTGACAAATTGTTGTGCCGATTACATCTGTTTGTAGGAGTTTACCTTCTGAGTTTATTAAGCCTCATAAGCATAGAGAGTTTTGCACGTGATCAAACAGCTATAATTTTTAACTTGAGAATACAAGGGAGCGGCGGAAGGTGCATTCATAACTATTACTTATTTTCAGAGACATGGTCAATCAGGCCCTAAATATAAATCACACAAGTGCACTTTTAAACACCTCAGGCAAGTGAGCTGTAACACCACACACAGCCACACTTTTACATTTAAATGATGTTACACAGCTGCTGTCCTCAGATTAAACATCAAAATGACTAAAGCCTGCCCAAGACAGTACTGTGATTTTTATGTAGACTTTGGTTTGGCTAAAAGCAAGTAGACACTCAAACTATGCTTGGGAGTCAGAGCCAGAGGTGGAGCTGTTCATCTCTGGGTTGCTGAACTGCAGTTTATTTGTTATCTGATGATCATTTTTGTTGTAGCACAGTGTTTTGGTTACACCCAGGACAATTACATATACAAAGGCTACTGGGTGAAATGAAATAATAAATGTCAAGACTCCTGAAATGTCACTTGATAGAAATCTTTAAGAGTCCTGTTGACAGAGGTGTTTGCTGACTTAATGCTCAGTACCAGTTGCACTATACACACTTGGATTCATGAGCTTGACTTTTGGGCATACCTTAAAGTAAAAAGAGTGTAACCCACAAGAAAGGACGTGTTTCACTCAGTTTGTCTGCCGGGGCCCTTTTTTTTCCGCTACTTTCTGCAGAGGCCCTCTGGCAGGAGTTCAGGTTTTGGGAGGGGCACATTCCACATCCTGGGATTTAGCTCTACCATAAATGGTAAGCTTGCACATAACAGGGTGACGTAAGGGCAGGCCAGCATCTCTAAAACAAACTAAAGCTCAGCTGAGAGGGGCAAAAGATGAAGAGGCACCACTCCGCTCTGCTTTCTGAGGAGTTTCATTACATTAAGTGCAAGGTGGTCAGCAAATACACTTCAGTTGCATTCTTCTGTTTTATTGTGCTTTTTCATTTAATAATACACTTTTAAAAGTATAAGCAAAGACTGCTTTTGTTCAATTTCTGTAATGTTTTTTTTCAGATTTTTTTGAAATATGTATGACACAATTTGAATGTCAATTTGAAAGATAAGCTTATTTTGTCTTGTAGTATGTCCCATCTATTTGTAGTGCTCTTGTCTGTACATCTAGCCCCAAACCTTTCTAATAGCAAAGATAGAAAAACAAAAGCAATTATATATTTTTAAAAAGATATTCAAACTCAAAAAAGAGCTGGTCATTGCAATTTTTAAGAAAACAGGGATGAACTGTGCACTAATCAGGGACTAGTTTCAGATGTGTGTTTACAGCAGCTAGATTATGTATAGTTAGATTTTATTCCTCTGTACATCACCACAGTGTATTTTAAACCAAATAATAAATACGTAATTGAAGTACAGCGTTTCAACTTTAATTCAAGAGGGTTTAACAAAAATATTGCATGGACTACTTAGGAATTACATCTTTTCAGAGGGTCAAAAGTAATTCAACAAACTGAAATAAGTTTAGAGTAAGAATTGCTTCAATAGTCAGATTAAAATCCTTTGCATTTAATGACTGCTTGAAGTCTAGAACCCAAGGACAAATCATGCAACTTCCAATCAATTTTGACTAGAAAACTTATCAGACTTTGACAATCATACGCCAACCTCCTTAAATGTGTTTTCTTGACCTACTGAATGGCCGGGTACTTATGTATTATTTTCCTACTCTAACTGAGCACTCAAAACACTTTCTACTACTACAAGCCTCATTCACCCACTGTGTTTATTCAATACCTTAAAAAAGCATTTAGCTGTCACACAAACATTCACACTTTGATGCATGCATCAGGAGCAATTTGGGGTTCAATGCGTTGCCCAAGGACATGTAGACTAGAGCAGCCAGGGATTGAACCCCAAAATATACCAGACTGTTGTCTGGTATGGTTTTAAAACTCTTTACTATCTCTCTAATAGATTCAGTTAGTTGTTTTAGTCTAATATGGCCTCTTTCACTTGCATTAGCATCTCCTTGGACCTCTTATTGAGAGTTACAGTGAATAGTGACAGTGATGCAGTGTGTAAATCACACACTCCACATGTATCCTCACATTCTCAATCCACCTAGTGCCTGTGGTGTCCTCTTCTGAAAGCGGAATGGCCCATTTTGTGAAAGCAATAACGGTCAACTTTACTTTCATCTTATTGAGTGCAGCCATCACCTCATCACCTGGATACTGAAGGAGATACCCCAGGAAACCTGAGGTGATGAGCTTGTCACTGCCCCTTCCTCCATATGTTGCTGAGATGAACATTATCAAGCCATAAGGTGTCATGGTAAACAATGTTCTGCTCACAGTAATGACTGTAGGTTTCTCCCCTTGACTTCTGCAGCCTGATTTCAGAACATTCAATTATGCATGTTGGCCCAGGATAATGTTATTTGAAGCTCTGGGGTTTCATTTGTTGTCTCTTTATGGAGCCATGGGATGTAACTCCTCATATGAGCCTCCGTTCGATCACAATGTAAATATTCTGCTTACAATGCTTTGACACACAGAGACCTGGAGCAAGTTGAGCTTGAGCATCATCAGTGTCATCAGATGCTGCTCAACAGGTTCAAGTTGAAAGGTGCCAGTGTACCTATAAAAGAACCTGGGCCAAGAGGTGAAAGGTTGAAAGAGGTAAGGCAGTATGCGGATGACAGAACATCTGTGTGCAGCATGTTCTTGTAAAGGTGTTCCTTGCTACACTGCATCCCTCTGTCACATGTGATTGTGATCGCTCAGTCTGTAGTCTTCCCACTGGGTCTTTGGTTTTAAATTTGGATTCATAGCTTTAGTGTTTATGCACTTTCCACAGAGAATTCATACTTAAAGTAATATCATTGGTAATTTGTTTGTTGCTTTTGTGTGTTAAACTTGTACATACTTATACACAGACAAATCATGCCAGTCAACTGAACATAATAACAAGTATTAATGTTTCTATCATTCTCTATCTCTATTAACACTCAGCATTAACATTTAGTGCCTCTAAAATCTACTAGTTGTGATCATAAGCAGTGGTGTAGCACCGAACTGTGGACCCTGTACATAGGCAGTTTCTGTGGTCATATCTCTCAGACATCTTTTCAGTTTTATGAACAAATAATTTAGCCAACAACTGCATTGTTCATCAGGGCAGTCAGTAATGAACTGTTCTCATAGCACATTTAATAAAAATCTATGATACATCCATAAAGTTGCACAGTTTGCAATCTCTACCTCATTTCAACCCTCGTTTTTTAACATATTGTAGCCTACAATTACTTTGTGGTTAAAAGGGTTTTACTTAGAGTATCATGCTCAAGACTGCATTTTTCATTTTTGTGTATTATGCTTAAGTACTCATGCCATAGTGTTGCTATGGTCCCAGGCCAGTGTTATGGTTGTGATTTGTGTTCCAGGTGTTCCTGTGCAGTGACGTGAGGGGTTGAGAATAATGCTGAATACCTAGTCAGTGTTCAGCAAGTCTACCTAAACTTCACCTCCTAAGGTTCCAGGTGCTGGTGCCGCTCTGCTCCACTCCTGTGATGGTGTCTGGGCCATTTCCGTTCCTTGTGTTCGTATTCTTGTTTTAGTTGGTTCATTCATTACATCTTTAGTTGGTTCATTCATTAAACTCTATTAATTTGTTTGCATGACTTCACTCTTCATTGAGGCCTGCAAGCCAGTCATAAGAATATAAAAAGTTTAAAAATGTAATCCTATCCTTCTAGTACTTACTTTAAGAAAATTCCTACTATACTGTTTAATAAAGACAACATCAGTATGTCTTATTTGCTGAAAAAGTTCTCCTAACCTACAGTGTAGGGGTTCAAAAGCATGAACCAAAAATGGCCTCTTGTCATCCTTCCCATGATCCTCAGTGCAACCTTCATTCTCCTTGCTCTTTTCACTCCCATCATCTACTGTCAAATCTTCTTGCGCACCATTTACTTACAGCCTGATACTGTTCTCAGCCTTTTTGGTACTAAGGCGCAACAGAGGTTAAACCAGATCACTGAGGTACATCAAATAATTGTAAATAATGTAATTATCTTGATAATTGTGAAAGTTTAATTAAATGTATAAACCTATTTGTGTTCATAAAACTGTAAACTGTTTTTTCATTAAGAAGCAGTTTCATTGTGGTATTTTAAAATGCTGTTTCATCAGCCTGGAATGCGCTGGCTTCCTCAAAATGCCTTCCTTATCTCACAATACACTGGCTTAGAACCACTGGTCCAACAATAAAGCTTAATACTACCATTCAGTCTATAAGATTTAGAACTCTGTGTGTGTGTGTGTGTGTGTGTGTGTGTGTGTAATTTTCCCTCTGTACACCACCGCAGTGGATTATAAATCAAATGGTCAAAATATGATTGGCCTGGCAGAGCATCTCAAGGAAGGAATCACAGCATTTGGTGATGCCCATGGCTTCTAGTCTTTGGGCAGTCATTGACTGCAAAGAATTTTCATTCCTTTATTATGTTTGTTTGTCCCATCACTTCTGAGGCTCTGAAAATATGGACCAGTTGTAAAAATGGCTGTAATTCCTAAATAGTTCATATCTGTTGTGGTGGTGTACAGAGGCAAAATTGCAAAAATTGTTTAAATGTCCTAAAACTCATGGAACTAACTGTACTTTATGTTAGCATTGCTCTCTTATAATAACTTTTTAGCTGCCACTATCCTTTGGAGAGGGATCTGCTGCTCTCTCTGGCTGTTTCTAAAATCAAGGGCTGTGCATTTAATGCTGTTAGGTTGTGCGAGGTAATTTAGATAAAGTGTCATATCTGAGACTGGCTCGCTGTCTTGGACATCTACTGATAGTTAAACCACTCTTAACCTGTTACTTGCTCTGCTCACCTTTCTTTTGAAAGACATCTGTTAATAGCTGACTTGCCCCAGATTGCTTTCTCTCCCTCTCCTTTCATTATTTTCTTTTGGATGCCTCAGTTTTACTTTCTTGGGGAAAGACATGACTCACTGGTGGTCATTACCCATGGCCTACATAAAACCAATTGGCTGTACTGTGAAAAGCCAGTCTAAGAGCAGGCTGGACTAAACCATCTTGCATCATGTGTAAGGGGTGAAAGCGGCATCAGTGAGCCTCCACTATTTTTTGGACTCACCCAGCTGATTTATTCATATGGTGGCTAGATGTCTCTTTTTATGTGGGACTGCTCAGCAGTTTTACCACTTGTCCCCCTGCCCCACACAGAGAATGTCCAACGTTTTGACTGGCTATTCAGGCTCTGCACTTCTCTATAGTCTGGCTTTAACCTTATGCATGTGAAGAAAGCAGAGAAGGGTTTTTATTGTAGTCACGTTTAACTTATGTCGACCTGGTAAAGTTTCAAGTCAAAGAAAATTCAAAAGATTTTGGTGAATATGATGGAAACTGCCAGATAGAAGATGGAGCTGCTGTTTATGCTGAGAGATTTTTTTTTTTATCTCTTTTGCTATGGAAAGGGAAAATATGGTGTGATGTTGTATATGTGTGTGAAAAATTGCTAAGGTACGCCAATCTATGATGCACACCCATTAAAACCCAGCTATGCTGCGTGTGCGACGAGGTGGCCGAGTGGTTAAGGCGATGGACTGCTAATCCATTGTGCTCTGCACGCGTGGGTTCGAATCCCATCCTCGTCGGACTCATTTTGAGGCTCAGGAGGGAGCCGGGAAGGGTTGCTGAGGTGTGCTGTGGTGGTAGGCCAGAGAGATGCCGGCACACCCACCCGAGTACCCGCTGCCGACCTCCCTCAATGCATGCTGCATGTATAGGGTGTGTGTCGTGGTTTGGACTGAATTTCCCCATGCGGGAATGTTTGCTGCTGAAATAAAAGTGAAAAAGAGAAAATTCAAGCATATAAAGGCTGATGCATGAGGCCATAACAACGGATTTGACACAGCAGATTAATCCACATTGGTAATTTGGAAGAGGTTTTACACCGGATGCCCTTCCCGACACAACCCTCCACGGGGGAAGAGGCTTGTGTCCCCACCTGGAATCAAACCAGGAACTTTTTTTGTGCAGTGCGCTACGGAGACAGTACCATAAGAACAGACTTTTTTTTATCCCTGTTGTATTTACTTGGCAAGAGAGTTGGGAAAGTTCCATTGAAATATAATATGTTTGACTGTTACATATACCAACCTGCACAGTTTATTCTGTGTGTTAGTTAGATATGAAAATAGCTCCCAGTATTGCAAACCTGTCCCACATTATCTCACACAAACACAGTGTTTGTCCCACATTTTGTTAGCTGGGATCTGGTCACCCTTTTTATTGAGGAAATTTAATAATGACACTAATTACTCACAAATAATAATAAAAAACAAAACAAAACATTTCATTCCAGGCTTTAAAATCACCTCTCGCCATTGGGACCCTGGGTAGTCCATCCGGGTGCTACAAGTGCAGTAACGACATAAAGCTTAAAAAAACAAAAAAAAAAAGAAGGAAAAAACATATAATACACAAATACTGGGTAACCATGGATAGTACCCTCTGCCTGGGACAGGGCTGTCCGATGGGGATAGAGGTGCTGGACATGCACTTAACTCTGCTGCATCCCCTCTGTCGGTGACCCACTTCTGCTGGGGCCCTCCTTCCCTCACTAGGATCACTTTCATTAATTTTTTCCCTTTCTTCTTTGTTTTTTTCTTTCTTTCCTCCCTAAAGTATGATTATTATATTATCTTTCATTACTAATAGCTGTAAATACTTCAAATCTTTTACCACGTGACCACTCTTCAGCGGCTGTTTATGATTATTTGGTACTTTGAGTTTCATTTTCATCACAATACCACTGTTTTGCACTGGATTTATAAAATGACAGCACAAACATAAGGAAAATGTTAATTTCTTTTAAAATATTTCTGATTAAAAATTGTGGAGAAATAACTATTGGCACGTACAGAGGTTTTTATGCTGATAAAACTTGTTGGCACCACCCAGATAGATTTTGGCCTTAAATCCCCTATTAATTTAAGCTCAAAATACACTTTTACAATGAACAAATAACCAATAATAACATGAAAATTAATAGACTTCTATAAATTCAGGCAGCTGAGACTCAGTTTGACCATTTGTACTTATACATACATGTGTAGTCACCCCAAAAGCCAATTTTGAGCCAGGAAAAACACTGGTATATACTGTAGGCCTGCTTTGAAAAGCACTTTGAGTCCTGACTGTGTTTGAGGAGAAGTAATCAAATTAAAAACAGCCTTCTGTGATATCTCCTCATACTTTTCAGCAGATGCAGTGTGCTTGTTGTGAAAATGTCATTCTACATGACTTTATTGGTGCTTTTTATGGTTCGGATCAAGCATACTGGCAAACACGCAGTTTTGGCAGTGAAAACAAACAACTGGAAATAGGCAAAAGACTCCGGCCCTCCATGTTGTTGGTTCTGTTCTATTCTTTTTAAATGCTTTAAGTCTTAAGAAGTTCTGAGCTTCCCACGCAGGCGTTACGGAGTGAGCCATCGCCTTAATACACGATCTTCGGTCTCTAACTTATCAACGAGGAAACTTCAAAATCTATTCGTCCGGCTGTAACCTGATGGTCCTCCCCCTCCCTGCTAATGCTGCGGAGCTGCAGTCAGACTCGAACTTTTGACCACCGATCCCCGCACGTCATAAGCAGTAGGAAGTGAGCCAAGGGTGCGAGGTAGATCCTTGAGTTAACTACAGTCGGCTCTGTTCAAGACTTTGAAGCCATGCCTCTCCGTGTGGTGATGCAGGGTCCCGGACCCTGGGGGTTCAGGCTGGTCGGGGGAAAGGATTTCGAGCAGCCGCTGGCTATTTCCCGGGTGAGTCCGCTGCGGTTGGTTTTCACGTCGCGTTTCGGTGCAGTCGCACCTGGGCTGTCCCGGCAAAACTGCCCTCTCGCTATTTCCGCTCCACTTTATTGAGAGCAGAATGACGGTTAACGGCCGAAGGTTAAAGGAAGGCTAACCCGACCACTCTAATGTAGCTAGCGGTGGCTCCGCTTTCAGCGGCAACAGTGACCTGCTGGCCAGCGCTGTACTAAGGAGCAAACACGGTGCTTCATGAAGCCAATTCTATGAAACAAGATATTGTTATTGATGTGATATAAGATTTGTTTTGTTTGTTTGTTGTTGTTTTTTTTTTTTACTGTAGCCTTTA